>PVLD010008382.1:0-84442 GCA_004027595.1 Dinomys branickii
TGTGTGTGTGTGTGTGTGTGTGTGTGTGTGTGTTCCCATTCTGTTTTCCAAATTGGGTAATTACACTCAGGTAATCTTCTCAGCTGGTGGTGATTCCCAGTGAGGGCCATCTTTGTAGGACTGCCAGCGCTTGGTTGCAACATGCTTAGGACTGCGGCAAGACCACACAGCTAGAGACATCGAAGAGAGTGCAATCTGATCTTTCACAACATTTAATGGCAAGCAGCAGCTGTCAAGAAAGAACTAACTCATTGACAGGCAGAAACAACCGCAGCAGTCCTAGAGCATATTCGGAAAAAAGAAACCTAGAAAAAACCTGAGCTTCTTAATCACTTAGCAAGTGAAAGGGAGTCATAGCTTGGCTATAACTATGTGACTGCATTTCATTGTCATGAACCAAGACCTTTGTGTTTCAAGGGAAAATAATAGATGTGTTGTCAATAACAACAAAACACACACACACACACACACAGATGCACACTTCAACTGTTCTCTTACATATGCTTACTTGTTTCCTGTGGCACTAACTCGTGATAAATCACGGTAGGAAAAGAAGCTCTGTGGCTGATTCAGTAATATCTGAATATCACTGACAATCTAGAAGGCAGACATCTTGAGGAAAGTAAAACAAAAAATAATAGAAAGAATGTGGACTTTTAGGTCAGATAAACTGAGGGTGGTAGGTTCAAGGGAGTCCGTGGAGGATCCAGGGGCTATATTCATTCTGGGAGCTTTGGGAAGCAATGTACTATGAATTCAATAAACAAATACTACTATTATTATTCTTGTTATATTGTTAAAATGTGTCTCTAAAAGAAGCTCATTTAATGAAGTCTTAACTTTTTGATTATTTCTATCTGCTCTGAGTTCATCTGATTAATAACTAATAACTAAGTGTTCTTAATAAGAACCAAGTGCCACAGTCTTCACTCCTGTCTCTGTAATGATGGAGCCCCCCATCCTTGGTAGCCGTCTTCTCCCATCTCTTCTACCTCTCCAATCCTGAAAGATGAGGATTTTAAGCTCTCCGATGCTACTAGAGGCTTAAGGTATTAGATCATCCAAATCAATAAAATCTTGGTATAATTAAAGTTGAGCACTTCTTTTTGTGCTTGAGAAAAGCCATAATGATGCTCTTGCTCTTTAGAAAAGGTTGGTTGAAGTCTATTGATTTTCAATAAGTTAAAATTTCCAAAGGGTTTTGTTTCTCAGAAGGCCAAAATAAAAGCTACAAAAAGAATTTGAGAGTACACTATTGGTGAGAATTATAAAGATAATTACCCACATTAGTCACTTTTCGTCCATTTTCTTTCTGTGCTCTTTTATCTAAATAACTAGAAAGAGAATCCAATACAACATTCTGTGATAATGGAACAGATTCCCTCATGAACTATAAGTTCACTTCAGACACAAATCCAAATGACGCTGCTGTGGCAGTGTCCAGTTGATGTTCAAATATTCAGTCTCAGATAGGCACTGAGATGATTTTGCGAAGATACCAATCACTGGTATTCATAAGACCTTCTCCTCGAGGGCCTTCAGTTGGCATGGAACTCTCCCCGAGAAATCTGTGGTAAGATTCTGGGCACTGCACTCACCGAGTACAGCCAACTATACTGCAGTCTGTCTGTCTACCGTTGGAGGTGACCATACAGCAGCTCCTCCAAAGCTCACAATGCCATTGCACCACTCCCCGTGTGTGATGACCTGGGGGATGCTCAGTGATGGTACATCCTGAACACTCAGTGTTCTCCCTGGCTGATTAGTATTTACTGGATATCTCTGATGTTGTCGGTGTTACACACAAAAAAGAGCTACCGTTGTTGAATGTGTGATTCCATGAAGTCTTCAACATAGCCGAGTTGTACATATTTGCAACTCTCTACATGTAAGGGCTCATAGGCAATGATGCAATCCAAAATATTCAATAAGCCTTGTAATCTGACCACTAATCAGTCAAGATGTCAGCAAACCATTGATACAACTCTGCTTCAGCCTCAGCTGGATTCTTCAGAATCTGACTGCATTAGGAGAGTTCTGCCATACAAACCATATTACAAACCACAACACCCAAATGAGAGGACCAAGTCATCCTGAGGTCTTTGACGCTAAGTCAGAGGGTGAAAAGGATATGCAAAGGTAGAGGCAGAAAAGTATCTATAAGAAGAGGGAGGGTAAATATTTATCTTTATTAAACTCTGAGTATTCAGAAGGACAGACAGTCCTGTCAGAAACAGAAGTAACATTGTAGTAACAGTCTAAAATTCTGATCACAGGTAATTTGGCAGACAACTTTGAAGGAAAAGATGGAATTCTATTAGCAAATAAGAACTCATTTATCATAATGCAGGTGGTTTAGGACAGTCTGGTAAGTTTTGGTATAGCAGTCCTAACAGACTCCCTAAGTGATTGATTGTATTTCATAGTCTTTCATATTTCTATTTTATAGTAGCAGCCTAATTGCCACTTAGAAATCAGGAGAGCCACCCCTGTCAATACAGTAACTCCTTCCTTGCCTGTTAATTCAGAAGCATGAGAAAACCAAGATGGCCATGTGGCAATCTTCTAGTTCAATGGAATCATTAATTTGTCTTCTAGTAGAAGTTCCTCCCTTTGGAACTGAGAGTTGGGCTAAGAGAGAACAAGATCACAGGGATAGGAGGCAAAAGTTTTACTAGTGGATCATTAGGGGTAGTAGTGAGCAATGCTTCTCCTACTTCCACCCATTGATTCCTGGACCTGTGAGTTCTGGTTATGGGAGAAAAAGCATCATATCCTGAATGCTAAATTAGAGCACATACAACTCCGTGGACAGTATTGCCATAGCCTTGCAAAGTGTTGACATCTAGTTGATGTTCTCTCTAAACATTACATTTTTTTACCAAGATACCTATTTAAAATGACAGGGCAAAAAAAAATAATAAATAAATAAAATTTAAAAAATAAAAAAATAAAATGACAGGGCACATGGTAAGAATAGTAGGTTTTATGACAATAAGCTCATTGTTGCACTTAATTTACTGTGTAATAAGTTCCTTGATCAGAAGCAATGCTTATACCATGATGGTGTTCGGAGAGTCCACAGATGATAGTTTTGGTAGAAGAAATGCATTCAGGAAGGGCAAATAAATACTCAGAATAAGTATCTAGTGCAGTGAGAATAAATCATTGTCTGTTCTGTGATGGAAGTGGGTTTAATATACTCTATCTACCTCCAGGTTGATAGCCAGTTACTCTATAGGATTGTATCATATTGAGGACTTGACTTTGGTGTCAACTGGTGCCAAGAGATTGCATGATTGTGTACTTAGCAGTAATCGTACCCAGGTCCCCACTGGTGAGTACAAGTCCACATTGCTGAACCCATTCATAATCTCTATCACTGTTACCCCTTTTCATGAGCCTATTCATTATTCCAAGGTGGCTAGCCAAAGGCTGTTATCCATACAGCAGATCATCTTAGTCACTCAATTAAAATGCTCCTCTGTTCAGGTCAATGTTTGGTAAGAATTCATGTGGGACACAAATAATTTCATGTCTTTTCCTCATTTAGAGAAGCCTATTTAGATATCTCTTCCCCAGATTTCCCTGTCAGTAATTTTCCAATCATGTTACTTCCAAGTCTCTGACCTTTGGGTGTTCCCTCATATCACAAAAAGGACTTTGCAGATGTAATTAAATTAAGAATTTTAAAGTGGGGAGTTTATCTGTACTTACAATGGTTCTTTTAGAAAGGAAGCGGGGGGGGGGGTGTCAGCAGAAAGTGATGTGATGCAAGCAGAAGTCAGAATATGACTTGAGGATGGCGGAAGGGGTCACAAGGCCAAGTGTATAGGCAGCTACTGGAATCTGAAAAGAATAAAGGAAATACATTTGCCCCTCTGAGTCCTCAGAACACATCAACACTGTTGATGCTTTGGCTTTGCCAGATAAAACTGATTACAAACTTCTGATCCCAGCATTGTAGGTGAATACAATTGTATTGTGGTTTTAAGCCACTGAATGTGTGGGGGTAGTAATTTGTTACAGCAGCAATATGGGAAACTAGTAACCTCCTTGCTTGGGGCTTTGAGGTCAGCCTAGGCCATTAAGTGTGAGTGTGGGAAGTTGATGAAGCCCAGAATGCATTCAGCTCTTCTCTATTAAAGATGAGCCATATTATTTGAGAAAATTTTTTCTTTCTTTTCTTTTTCCGTTCCCCCTCCTTTACCTCCCTTTCCTTCCCCCATCCTCCTTCTTCTCCTTTTTCTCCCCCTCCCCCCCCTCCTCCTCTTCCCTCTCCTTCTCTTTCTTCTTCTTTTCAGTATGGGGAATTAAATCCAGGACCTTTGTATGAGCTATATCCTCGGCCCCCTCCCTTTCTAAAAACTTTGAGATGAGCCCTCACTAAGTTGCTAAATTGCCCAGGCTGGCCTCAAACCTGTGAGTCTCTAGCCTCAGTCTCCCAGAATGCTGGGATTACAGGTAGGCCCCACGATGCCTGGTCTACTTAGGGAACTGATCCCAAGTGTGAGTCTTGATTAGTTTGAGTTCAACTCTCACAGTTGGTTGAGTCAAGAGCACAACATAAGTCCATCAGTGTGGGCAGTTACCCTGGCAGCAGGAATAATTTTAAAAATGGGAATCTGACCCAGTTTGGGTCATTGAGATGTGGGAAGAGACAAAGAAAGACAGTTTCTCTTTTTCTAGTTCCTGTTTCATGCAGAAAGTAGAAAAGATCACAAGTCTTTCTCAGACTCCCAGCACCCAAAGGATAGTCACTTGCTTGCACCCTTGTCTGGGTCCTCCGCCTTCTCCCTGGACACTAAGAATGAAAGGGCAGTAATTTTCTCCTAGATCTCACTCACCTCTCTTTCCACCCAAGGTCACATCACCCCAGTGTGTCCACCCTCTTCTCTTGCCTCATAAGTTCCTGCACTCTACAGGGTTCTTCTCATCTGCATAAAAATATGCTTTTCTTTTTTCCACCTTAAAAAATCCTCTCTTGATTCCTCATGGGCACAGGTTTACTTTTTGGGGTACTGAATGTTGTGAAATTGATTATGGCAAACATTACACAACTCTGAGTATACTAAAAAGAGTCAAAATGTATACCTTAAATTGGTAAGAATAAATAAACAGATCTATTATAGAAAAGAGGATGCTGGCAGGTATGGTATTCTCAATGTTTGAAATTGAGTAAAGTCACAGTGATATTTCAGCTGCTTTAGTGGAGGCTTTGAAAGTATTTGCAACCTTATTCTCTAGAAAATGATATACATACTATCAGTTCATTAATAAAAGTATGATAAACTAGAAAACATCAGAAAATAAAATTATATCCATAAAATAATAGCCCTGTTTTCACATCATTCTTTCTTTCCTTATTTTTTTCTTCCTTTTGCTTTAACAATTATTGAAAAAACTGTTTTTCTTATTTTTCTCAGTTTCTCTTTTCCTATGCTTTGTCAAATTCATTTCCCTCAACCTACCCTTCAGAGTCACCCATAACCTCCATGTAGTGATATTGAATGGTCAATCTTCAGTCTCATTTTTGTCCTTACCCCATTTATCTGACAGTTTACCACTCTCTTCTTCTCTTTCTTGTTAGTTAACTATTGCCACAATAGTTCTGTGTAACAAACTACCACCAAACACACTATTTGAAAATGTTTAGTTTTGTTTATTCATCTACAGGTCAGCTGGGCTCTTCTGATCTAGGCTGAGTCAGTCCTGGCTGCAAGTAGCAGATGGTTTCAAGTTTGTTCCATAAATGTCCAAACTTCCTTGACCAGAATGCCTCATGGTTCATATTTTTACATCATGATGATAGAATGCAAGAGGGCAATTGGAACTGTGGGATGCTTGTTAGGGTCAAACCACAGAACTCATACCAGCCAGGTGCTTTTTTTTTTGGAAGTACTGGGGATTGAACTCAGGACCTTGTGCTTGCCATGCAAGCACTTATGCCACTGAGCTATATCCCCAGCCCTTGTACCAGCCAGGTGGAACTCTACCAACATTCTATTGACAAAGAACAACAACAACAACAAATATTTATAATTCCTTTGAGTCTCAAATCAAAGGGTTAGTAATTATATTTAGAAGGAGTAATTGCAGTCATTAAACAAACAGCATGGAGGAGTGAGAAGTTGAGATAAAAAATTTATTCTGCCATATTCCTTCATGAATTTCTTCATTGTCCAAAATACTACACTCTACTATTTTAACTCCTACTCCATTGGCTGCGCTTGCCCAGCAGAGGAACTGAAAGGCCTCATGGCTCAATCTTTAGATATCTTCCTTAAGCTAAGTCCTTCATTTGCTGATAGCATCCAGTTGTGTGGTTTTAAAAACTGTCTATATGTTGATAACTCTCCCGTTTGCAACCTCACTCTGGCCTCTCTCCTGAACTCATCTCGTATACGTTACTACACTTAAAAGTCTAACAGTAATTTTAAATTTGGCACATCCAGTAACAAACTCCTCATCTTCTCCACAAACTGTTACCTGTCTAATAAAAGGCAACTCTTCCCATCCAGTTCCTCAGGTTAATCCTGCTGGGCATCCTTATTTTCCCTCATATCATCTGAATAAGTATTAATATCACTGCAACTCAGGGCTAACGTGAAGCTCCAGGAAAGAGATAGGTCTTCCTGGGTGATAGTTAACTGCTTCTGGTTCTGGGTGTGGCCGAAGGGATTTACTGAAGACAGAAGACCCACCCTAAGGTGTGAGTGACGACAACCAATCGGCTTGTCACCTGAATGGAATGGAAGGGAACCAAAGAAGGGAGGCTCGTTTCTGTTTCTTCAGAGGAGCTCCAGTTTTAATCTTTACCTTCGACCTCATCCGGCTTCCAGGGCAGACTCTTCAGCCTTCAGTTACAGACCCTATGGCCTACTGATACAGACTTACACAGGACACTACGGTGAGCTCCAGGACTTCAACTGGATCCTTCGCATCGCCAGGGTGCAGACAGCCCTTTTGTACTGTTCCACAGCTGACTCTGCAGGCAGCCATTGTAAGCCAATCTTGTAAATTCTTATATATTTGTATGTTTTTCATTAAATCTGTTTCTCCAGTAAGCACTGACTGATGCATCATGTAAGCACAGATATTGTATTGATTCTCTTACTGGCATACAAGCAAAAGTATTTGAGTTATTATACAAATATAGGATAGATGTTAAAAATGTAGACACCAGAGGCAACATACTGTGGCCCAGATTGTAGCTGCACTCTGACTAAACCTGTTGCCTTGGATAAATAAACCTCAATGTTCAGTCCTTCAGTTTCATCATCTGTGCAGTGAAGTTACTAACAGTACTTAAGTCATGGAATTATTTTGAAGATAAAATGAACTGACATAGGCAAGGTTCTGCTTCATGTGTATGAAAAACAGTAAGTACTTTACCATATAATTACAGCTGTTACTTGAATTTAGGGTCTTGTTATTAGAGACATGGAGGCATCACTTTCTCAAACACCTCCCCAAGGCTGGGCTACTACATACTGCTTCATACTTCTAAAGAGTGCATTATGCGTCGCCCTTGTAGCACTCATAGTATTGTGCTGAATCATTTGTGTTTTACCCTGTCTCCCTGCATGAGACCACAACCACTGAGCATGTAGGAGCAGGTCAAATTCACTTTAGCAATGTCTGTGTCTGCACGTAAAGAACATTCCAGTGATGATAGGGGCTGGGTCCATAACTTCATGAAGCCAGCAAGATACAAATTAACAAGGGAATGGTGGAAAATAATCACCCTCTGGCAATACCAAGGGTCAACAATTATGCAACTTTAGCTTATTGTCTGTTATGTGGAAAAAAAGCTGCTAGTTTCATATTTTTTGTTTTCTAGAGGGTCTTTGTATTTGTTTTCCATTGCTGCTATAACAAATAATCACAAACTTAGAAGCTTAAAACAAAACAGATATATTTCACAATTCCACACTCATCAATCTGGCATGGCAAAAGCAAAGGGTTGGCATGACTTCCTTTTTTTTCTGCAATCTTAAAGATCTGTTTTCCTTCTTTAACTTCTGGAGGGCACCCATAGTCCTTGGTTTGTGGCCTTTTTCCTTCATCACAGCCAGAGTTGGCTGGTTGAGTCCTGACTCATTTTCTGTTGTTATATTCCCGAGGCTGCTAATTTATAAAGGGAAGAAGTTTATTTTACTTCATTGTTCTGGAGATTGGAAAGTTCAGGATTGGAAACCTCCATCTGGGGAGGGCCCCATGCTCCTTCCTAATGTAGTGAAAAGTGGGACAATAAGTAGGTGGCTGTGAAAGAAAGAAAAGGTAGACGAGTCCCAAGATAACTCAACCATATGTAAAAGTATTAATCTATTAATGAGGTTCTGCTGCATGACCCCAAATCCTCCCACTTCTGCCCGCTTCCTCACACTGCTACAATGAAGACTTAAGCCTCAGTCTAAGTTTTGTTGAGAACAGACCATCTTCAAACAATAAGTTGTCAAATTGTCTTATTTCATTTTCCTTCCCTGTCTTCTTTTTTTGCATCTTTAAGGACTCTTACGACTCTGTGCCATCTCAATAACCCAAAAAAATCTCCCTACTGCAAAGTCAGTTAATTAACAATCTTAATTCCATCATCAATTTTAAATCTCCTTTTCTACATAAGGTAACACCTTCACAGATTTTAGGGGTCAGGACATGGATATCATGGAGGTGACCTTATTCTGGCTACCTTAAACCTCAAATATGGACATAATGATGCATTTAGAATGCTCTGTTATTTGTAGTTTTTGAGCTGTTGCCTTTGCTGACTTTCATGTGATTGGCCCTTCTCATGTATTTGCTGAGTCATGGGGCTAAATGCACCTTCTATGGAGATTTCGTCTGCGAACTTCCTGGACTAGACTTCAGGAACTATGGCTGTGTCGGTTTCTCTTGAGGTGGTCTTGGCAGCTCTGGTGGTTTTTCTATACAACAAAAATACAGGTTTCTCAACACTGTGGGTCAGAATCAATAGGGAAATAATCTGCATACCTCCAGGCTGAGAAACTATTTGCACTTCCTCAAATATGAAAGGCTCTTTCTGTTTCCAAACTTGGTAGACTTTCCTTTAAGGCACTGAAAAACAAGCACCATGTATGACAAGCAAGATAAAAACAGTACTGGGTCCAAAGGAAGTTGCTTGTTGTTGGGCCAGCAAAATCAGTTACACCTCTCAGATAACCTTTTGATTTCCCATACCCGAGTCCTTCCCCAGTTTTTGGTAATAACAATTGCCATTTCTGTGCCATCAGCTTTTTAAAGCATCTGGTGTACATTAACTTATGATGGTTATTCATGTCTACATCTTACAAAGAGGTTAAATAACATCCTTGTGTGTTTTGTTCTGAGCAACTCAATATCAAAACAAAAACCTAACTAGGTTCAGGGTGTGGAGGAATTGGTAGTATCAACATAAATTGCAAATAAACACCACTTAAACATCTTTCATTCAGTTATTTCCCACCAGAAGCCAAGTAAGGACTGTAAGCAAGAGGAGATAGTGAGTATAAAGCACATACTACCCGTATTAGAATGGACTAGTGACTCTCAATGCCTCAGCGAATCCTCATTCGCAGCAGGAAGTTCTGGAGATTCTGCTGGCAGAAGTCTTTGCTCCAGTATTTACCAGGAGTAGGAGTTGTCTTGTGGTCAGTGGGTGATAGATGCAACCTCTCAGACAATGCCAGGGATCAACTTCCTCATGGCTTGGTAGGTAGCCTTGTGTTCCAATTGGAAAGGTTGTATGTACGTCACAATCTGTTGGTTTGCAGATGCACTGGTCCTATTCTGGTTGGGTTCATTTAAAGTTATATAACCATTATATCATTATATATGCACTGTTGGCTAGTTATATCATTCCTTATTAATGCAGTTGAGAGCTTTATGGAATTTTTCTAAGCATGTTATGATGTTGAGGAATAACAGATATGCATCTTTTAAGTTCGATTTTAATTACTTTTGGAAAAAAATGCAGAGGGGAAAAATGTTTTTAGTTTGAAAGGTTTTTACTGTGTTTGTTTAAATAGCAAGTAGGCTTTCATTCATTCCTGTTAAAATGTTGGGTGTGTAATTCTTTAATTATATAGATAAGGATAAACTAGGATTCATATCCAAGAAGTTGATATGTGGAATCCACATTATTAACTGCTATATTACACTGATTACTTTTCTGCTGGGAACTAATACTTCATTTGAAGTGGTTATTTCCAAGTGTAAAGATCACAGCAAAAGAAATTCAGGTTATCAGAATGCAGGTTACATATGTCTTGGTAGCACACTGTTATGTAAGAAATATGTTATAAAAAAATTAAAACTTTAGGAGGAGGTTGCTAAGAAATTGATATAGGGGATCTTTTAACTTCTTTAATTTTCCTGTCTTGTTATATACTGTTTTTGTTTTTCCTTTAATAAAATTTTATTGGATAGAATGTGATTACTATGATTTCAGTTATTGGCCTTGGCTCTCTGTGGCTCTATAAGAGATTTATGTGGGTTTCTGGACAGATCTTTAGCCAAGAGAATGTAACATTTTATAGAGAAATCTGGGCTGTTATTACCCTGGGAATTTCTGAGTTAAGAATAAGTTACTATCTTCCTTTAAGACTAAGATGAGGAAATGACACTGTTTTGGCTAAACTACAGCTCTGACATGTGCTGGTGGATTTTCTCAGGATAGATGGCACAGGGCATCAGAGGATAACTGGTTTCATAGATCTGAAATACCACCAATGAACTCAGGTCCAAGGCAGATCAGTGGGAAGTATATGGATGGAATAATGACACAAACTCAAACTTAAATGCAAAATCTGTGCAAGTTAATGACTCTATAACTTGCAAGAAGCATTCGTTTACTGCCCATGGGGGGAAAAATGTCAAAAATAGCCCAGAAGGTGAGCATCCTTTGAGTTGGCCGCCTTTTCTTTTGTGTTGACAATATGGCTAAGGAGAATGCTATTGTTATGGTTGATACATTGTGTCAACTTGAGAAGTCTAGAGGTTTAACTAAATAACTCATCAGTTGTAAATCTTGGGGTAAACAGGATATGCCCTTACCCTTGTGGGATGTTGTTTATGTTAATTTGGGAAGCTTTAAAGGTTAACTGTGTGATTCAGGAGGAAGCCAGGGTGCTTACTTTGTAAACATCCTGAGCCTGTGGAAGAGGAGGGCATGGAGGTTATGTGAGAGGTACACGCCCCCTGGGTGGGGGTAGGCTGTTTACAATGTAGGAGAGAAAAGGAGGCTGCTTGCAACCATTGCTCGCTTTGGCTGGTTGGTTTTGCTGTGCTTTGCTGCCCTGAACAGTTTGCCCTCTGCCATGTGCCGCTCTGCCTCTGAAGAAGCCAAGTATGGACTGAAACCTCCACAACTGTAAGCTAAATAAACCTTTCTTTCCTTCATTTGGGTGTTGGGTAATTTGTCTCAACAGCGAAAAAAAAGTAACCAAGACAGCTATGTGCTCACATTTTCAGAGCAGTTGGAGATAAGTTTTGTGCAAACATGTTTGAAAATGGTAAGATGCTACTTTACTGTGGCCCTCAACAATTCTTGGGGACATTGAGGGCTTGTAAAGAATGCTGAATTATCAAACAAGGAAATAAGTCCAATCTTTCTTTGCTTTAGAATCCCATTATTCAATACCTCTTTCTCATACAAGAAGTTGTAAGGAGAGAGTTATCAGTAGTGGCTGTGTGTTTGGGTTGACACATTATGTACACCGTATGTCTGAGTTACTTTTCCCATTGCTGATACAAAATCCCCTACAAAAACCCACAACTTAAAGATAAAAAGGTTTATTTTGGCTCACAGTTGGAAGAGGTTTCAGTCAATAGTTGGCCGGCTCCAAGAGAGGGTGGCATGCAGAGGGACATCATAGAGGAGAAATAGTCCATATGACGGCAAGCAGAAGGCAGCAAGCAGCAGCAACAGTGAGCAGCAATAACAGCAGCAAGTAGCAAAGTGACAGCAGCAAACCTCCATTTCTCTTTCATCTCATCGAGGCTACAAGCCTTTTGGGTGGTGCCAACTACACTCACATTGGGCCTTCCCATTCATACTCAGAACTATGTTAACCAATCAGGATACTAATTTAATTAACACACCTTAGTCCACACACCCAAAGTCTAGCCACCTCTGAAAAGTCCCACCTATGAGCACATGAGGCTCTGTGTGTGGGGGCGCGTCTAGATACAAGCCATAGCATTGTGTAAGAAAATGGAACTGATATTTAAGGCATGCTTACAAAATACCTACATCTTTTAATACTCGTGACAATGTTTCAATAAAGTGAGAATTTCAGATGGACAGCCTGAAGCATATCTACTAAAAGGAACCAACTTGTCATTGTCAGGAAGGTGATTTAAACTAAAGTCCCACCCTAGGCTATGGTCTCTCTATTACTATATAAGGCATTCCTCGTGGAATTGTGTTTAATCACAGATTAGGTAATTTCTGACCTTTCATGTTTAAAGCTCAACATTATTCCAAATAAACCTAATAAACTTTATAAATACTTAATGCTAAGTACTTTTACTACTGTCCACTGAGCATGAGAAAAGCAATTTCAAATGGATAAAATGCACTTTTAGACACGGTTTACTAGTACAGCAGTTTCAGGTAATTCAGCAGAGATTTTCTTATTTATTTTGTACTGAGAAACAGACACAATAGGTGCATTTTGAATTAGCTTGAGTATTTTTTCTGTGATATGACTAACTAGCCATCAGATGAGATATTCCTTATGCTTCCCATTTCAGATCCAGATGAGATATTTCTTCTGCTTTCCACTCAGGAAGAAGGCCACACTCAAGGGGACAGAAGGTGAGTTATGGATATCTAACATGTTGATTCACCACCTGCTCCTCAACGTTATCTGGTGCTCTTAAGAAGTTAAGATTGAAGAGTGTGATGTTGGTTTGGCATTCTGCTCTGAGGTCTCATGAGCATTTTTGAAACCCTGATGAGAGAGAGGGAACATTCTTTTGCAGCTGATCATGATTGTCATGGTTCATGGCGCTTCATCTTTTGCTGTATATTCCTTCTGAAAAACTGGCAAGACCCTTGATTGAAAAAGAAATCTAGATCCTTGGGGAGCTGTGGACCCTAATGTAACTCAAAGAATCAACCAACAATGCAAGCCCATTGAAGAGTTGCAGAAGACATTATAGGTGATCAAATGACCATTTATCCCAAGAGTACTGTATGAGTGTAGTGGAAATATTTCTGTATAAATTATGAACACTAGTTTGTAAAAATGCATCTGCTATATTTTGGGGGTTTTTTCTATAGTCTTTAGACTCCGGCTAAGGAAGTGAAGGTAGTACAGTGTTATGGTTTCTGTCTAGATGTCTGCCCAAAGCCTTATACAGTCATAGAGGGGTTTTTTGGATGTGGTTTTATCTAGAGTATGTGATTGATTTGTCGTGCAATGCGGGGATTAAGGGTGGATGATTGCTGGATCGGTCCACCGATTGTACTGGCACTGCCCTAATGCAGGTAGCCTCCTTACAATATAAGGGACAGAAAGAGGCTTGTCCTCTCTCTCCCTCTCTCCCTCTCTCTCTCTCTCTCCACTTTTGGTATCTTCTGCCATCCTGCAGGGTTGCCCCTCTGCCACACCACCCTGCTTTAGAGCCAGCCAATTATGGACTGGGAACCTTTACAAACTGCGAGCTAAATAAACTTTTCCTCCTTTATTTTTGGGTATTGGGTATTTTATCTGAGAAACAAGAAAAATAACTAAGACAGAATTTAGTACCAGAGAAGTGGGTCATTGCTGTGACTATACTTGACGATGTGGTTCAGGAGCCTTTGGGAATGGCATGTGGGGAGAGTTTGGAATGACAAACTCTTGGAGATAGCAGCTGAAAAAGGTAAAACTAGCATGCCTTAGGCTGCTCTGTATGGGAGATTCTTGTCAGAGCTCAGAAGACCGGAAAGCCAGTAAAGACCATGCTCAGGATGTTTTTGCTGGGAAGAGGACTGCATTGGTTGTTGGAGTCCAGACAGTGTATGTTATGGCTTGGCAGAAAGTTTGTCTGCATTTTCCTTGCGCCCAGAGCCTTTGCCTGTGACTGAGGTTAAAGGCAGTAGACTAATTAATCTTGTAGAAGAAATTTTAAGGCCATTCAATATTGAGGCAGTGACGTGGCTACTGTTGGGAGCTTTTAGCCAGATTTATGTTGAGAATCAAGAGCAAAGAGCTCAGCAGGTTTAAAATGTTGTGACTTTGGCCAGAAAGGAAGCTCCAATAAAGCTGTGGGCTGCAAAGATACAACAGAGGAGATCTTTATTGCTGAGAAGAATCAGGAGAGTAGAAAAGGTGACTTAAAGGCATCACAAGAAGCCATAGGATTCCATGATTTGTAGCTTCAAAATTGCAAAAGTGAATTTGCTCTGAGAAGAAAGCCACAGAGCACCACTTTCAGAATGGCAGCAGCACAGAGAGTTTGTCCCTCTGAGTTGAATTCAGAGCGCTCAGCAATCCAGGTACTTGACCCCTGCAGCCAAGAGGGGAGCTAAGCCTGGCTACTGCCCCAGCTGGCTGCAGACCTTGGCGTCTCCAAGTGGTGCTGCTTTTAGCTACATGCAGAGTGGAAGAATTACGGGTTTAGGAAGGCTTCCACCCAGACTTCAGAAGGCCAGAGAGGCCAGATACTATGCCCCTGAGAGGGCAGTGCATAAAGTTGTGAATGTGAAGCCAAAGGTGCAGTGGAGACCCCAGAAGTTCGGAGAAGCCAGGAACCTGGATTATCTAAGGAAAACTGCAAGGAGAGAGCAAATTGAGCCCATGAGAGAAGCCATGGGGGCTATAACCACCAAAAGTGTTATAGGGGTGGAGCCCCTCAAACCTTTTGGAGTTTACATTTTCCCACAGATTGCCCCAGATGCTGCACATGGGAACAGAAGACTTAATGTTTGCCCTGCTGGATTTTGGGCTTGCTTTGATCCCATTCTTTTGTATCCCCAATTGTAACTTTTGGAATGGAAATGTTTGTCTTGTGCTACTGAACATTGGAAGTGCCTAACTTTCGTTTGTGTAGGTGCTTACAGCTAAGAGTTTGCCTTAAATATCAGAGACTTTTGACTTGGACTTTTTAGCGATGGTTGAACATGGACTAAATGTGTTTTGCATAAAGGGATGTGCATGAGTCTTTGGGGCCCCAGTGGCAGAATGTTATGGTTTATATCTAGATGTCATCCCCAAAGCTTCATATAGTCGTAGTTTCTTGAGAGGTGATTATATCTAGAGTGTGTGACTGATTCATAGTACAATGCTGATATTCAGGGTGGGTAATTGCTGGGTCAATCCACTCACTGCCCTAATGCAGGTAGCCTCCATACAATATAAGGGACAGAAGGAGGCTTGTTCTGTCTGTCTCTCACTCTTTCATTGCTTTTGGTGTCTTCTGCCACCCTGAAGGGTTGCCCCTCTGCCACACCACCCTGCCTTAGAGCCAGCCAATTATGGACTGAAACCTCTACAAACTGTGAGCTAAATAAACCTTTCCTCCTTTAACTTTGGGTGTTGGGTATTTTGCCCCAGCAATGAGAAAAGTGACTAAGACATGCAGTAATAACCACATAGTCCAAAAATATTTCTTTGCTTATTGTTTTTTATTTGAATTTTATATATTTAAATGTCTGTTTATAATGCCTGGATGTGTCCCTTAAAATATGTGAAGATTTGTAAATTAGATTGTCAGATGTAGTAAAACACCATTTTTGCAAGAAATAACTAAAAATATTTAAATCTAGGAGAATGTGTTATGGTCCTATTTTAGTTGCACTGCGGAGCTTTCTTACCCTGCCACACTTTTTTGTCACGTGTCTATTGTAAACAATGATAAGGTTTTATGAAAGAGACGTTAGAGTTATAATTTGTAACCTTAGATTGAAATTTAAAATGCCATGATATTATGTTCCTGATCTTATTGCAACTAGCTAGTAATTCTAAAAAAGTTACCTATTTATGGACATGGGAATAGTAACATCATATGAATTACATTTAACAATGAACATGAGAAGTAACAGTTTACCATTGGTTTAATATTCTGCTTTATAAGTGTAAACCTTGCTTTTTCTTAGCTATAGACCTCCATTTGTGCTTACCCTTGGAATAAAGGTGTTTGTGTGTACTTCCACTGTTAGACAGTATGTATGGAATGGAGACCTCACTGAGATCATACCATGCATGGATACATCTCTCTTGGCAGACAACGAAACAGCAGATACAGGCAGTTGCTTAAATGACACCAGAAGGTGAAGACGGAAGCTGGGTTTTATGTCTGGTTAGGAGGGATGGGGGAACACGGATGAGAGGAATGAAGAGGAAGGCAGGCTAAGCAACATTTTTTTAAAAAGGAACTTCCTCATCATTATTCCTGGATTCAGGGTGACAAAATTAGAGACAATAAAATAGAAATATCATGTTAATAATGAACATTTATTGAACTGTTATTTCAATTTTATAGGTGGGAAACTGAGGCATAGAGTGGTTGGTTAAATAGCTTGATCAAATTTATACAGCTAGAAGATAGCAGAGTTTGAATTTTAACCCTGGCTAGTTGTAATCTAACCTCCCATTCTAAAAATGGGGAGTTAACAGAGTACACACGGAGAATGAAAAAATTTAGAAGGAACAAGAGATCTAAGGAATAACCGAAAAAAACTGCATTTTTATAACTCCCAATGGGCTAATTAGTTGTGTATTACCGACAGAGCGCTCTGTATATGTTAACTCATGTACTCTCGCTAACTCTGAAGTAGGTACTATTTGTCCTAGTATTTTTCTGACGAGATCACTTAATAGACGCTTGCGAAGTTAACTTCAAAAGCTGACTGCAGCAAGATAAGCAAGACTGTAGGAGCCTTGGAGACAGAATGGTGCAGGGCGGAGCAGGCGGGTTGAAAGTGAGAAATGCAGCAAGTTTTCTGTTTGGGCAGAGGCGGCTTCCAGCTTTCAAAACTCTCCAGCCCGCCCGCCAGCGAATCACAAAGCCCGCCCCTCAGCCACAAGGCCTTGCCCCCTTCGTGGGATGTTCTCTGAGCTCCCAATACCTCCCTCCTCCTCTTTGACTCCGCCCACCCCTCACGAATTATTTCCTGTGCGCCTGGTGCTGATTGGTCTAGAGGTCGGAAGTGAGGGCGGGCGGTGGGGCCGTTGCCGCAGTGACAGTGCTGGGGGAGTCCGAAGATGGCGGCGTCGCGTCGCTCTCAGCATCATCACCACCATCATCAACAACAGCTCCAGCCCGCCCCAGGGGCTTCGGCTCCGCCGCCACCACCTCCCCCACCCCTCAGTCCTGGCTTGGCCCCGGGGACCACCCCAGCTTCCCCCACGGCCGGGGGCCTGGCCACTTTCTCCTCCCCGCGGCACGGCCTAGCGCTGCCGGAGGGGGATGGCAGTCGGGATCCGCCCGACAGGCCTCGATCCCCGGACCCGGTTGACAGTACCAGCTGTTGTAGTACCACCAGCACAATTTGTACCGTAGCCGCCGCTACCGCGGCCCCGGCGGCTACCGCTTCATCCGCCGTTGGGGTCGCTCTGAACTCAGCAGGCGGTGGCAGTAACAACTCACCCTCGTCCTCTTCCCCAACGTCTTCCTCATCTTCCTCTCCATCCTCCCCCGGATCGAGCTTGGCTGAGAGCCCCGAGGCGGCCGGGGTTAACACTACAGCAACATTGGGGCTTGGGGCAGCGGTACCTGGGACAGGGGTCCCAGCAGTGAGCGGGGCCCTACGCGAACTGCTGGAGGCCTGCCGCAATGGGGACGTGTCCCGGGTAAAGAGGCTGGTGGACGCTGCAAACGTAAATGCAAAGGACATGGCTGGCCGGAAGTCTTCTCCCCTGCACTTCGCAGCAGGTCAGACTCTCGAATTGTTTGTTAAGGGTTTTGGGATGGGGGACGGGTGGTCTGACAAGGAAAAGAAAACAGGTTATTGTGAGGAGACAAGACGGGGGCGTGGTTATGGATCTTTAGGACTTCACCTGGGGAGGACAGGTTCTTTGCTTTAGATAGCCTCTGGGTGTCGCGGGCGTGGAAAGGGGACGTGTAAATTCATTCTTTAGTGATTGCACAGTACTTATTCCAGGACTCTGTAATAGGAGTCTGTGGACGTACATAAACTTTTTCAGTTCTGAGCGTGAGAACTTGAGTAGCTTGAGTGTAGCTTTGTGTTTGTGTGTTGCCTTTATTTTGGTTTTACACGGTGGTTGTTTCTTTAGGACAGTTCAGACCAAAAGAAGTTTTAACGTAACTCAGCAAGTGTCTGTTGTAGTCTTAGTAACTCACTGAAAAACATACATGGATTGAGTTTCTGGAACTCCCAGTCTGCTTGGGAAGAAAGTATACTTATATGAAGCAAGTGGGAGAAGAATATTAGGGTGCATTATAATCTTTGAAGTTGTGGACACTGCTTCTAGCATTGTTAAAGACGGTTTCCCAGATCTTAGTTGCCACAGTTTTCTCATGGGCAAAATCACAGGTAAGGTTCTGTGAGGATTTAGTGACAATACTGTTTCTGCCAAGTAAGTTCTTCAGAAAAAGTGCAAAGTCCTACATTGTGAAGCTCACTTTATCTTGGCATTGCTTTTTTAAAAAATAAAATACAGAGAAATATAAACAAAAACAAAGGCCATAGACTCACTACCCACATACCTCTTCCTGATGGTTTTGAAGATAAAGGTAATTGCGTTAGGAGCGTTACATTAGAAGTGTGAACTTTATATATACATTGTATAATCCAGAAAGATAGGAGATGAAAAGGCGCTCCCCACACATCAAATATAACACACCAAAGATACCCTCCGTTGAGTTTTTTGCTGCATTTTGTAATGTCATTCTTTCAGTTTGTTCTGTTAATAGTAAAACGTATGTTTGCAACTTTCTTATATATTTAATTTGTTTTTAGTGCAACTCAGTGCATATTGTTATCCTCATTTTATAGTGAGGCACATGTTTAAATAAACCCAGGTTTACTCAGAAAGTGGTGAGATTTGGATGTGAATTCAAGCAGTTTGATTTTAGAGCTTTTAAAATCAAGCTTAAACTATTACAAGGTATACCATGCTTATGGTCATTTTTCATTTTTGTGATTAATTACAATAGAGAGTTCCTAATGTACTCAGTGATGTGGGGAAGAAGTAATTGGGACCTATAGACAAGACCAGCTTTCACATAATTTTTATTATAGGCTATACTTGAAAATACATTTAATGTTGTCACACACATGCAACTGAATTGAAAGTTTCAGGAAACTATAATTTCTCTTACATATGTGTTGTACTTTGATATTTTCTGTTATAGTCCATTTCAGTTTTAGCAAATACTGATTGTGAACCATAAATTGGTCTTGACCCGTGGCATGAGAAACACAGGAAATCATTATTAGGTCACTAAATCTATTTTTGATTTATAGATGACTACTATTAGGATGAGTCATAAATAGGCTTTTATCTAACTAGTTACTCGAGGGTCTTGCTTGTTTTAAATGAAATGCCATTTCTTTTTCTTTAGGCTAAATAAAAGGCCTAACCCTGATTTTATAAATCGACCGAGGATGCTTACTTTTGCTTCTTTAACACATTTCACAAATCTTGTCATTTCTTACTATACCTTTTTTGTAAGAAATCACCTGGAAATGATAGCTATATTTATTCATGGATTAATTTACTTATTTCCGATCAGTCACATAAAATAGCACTTATCTTCCAAATTACATCTTCTGTTTGCACAAGTTACTTTTAATTCTCTTCTAGAGTTTTATGTGTACCCAAATAAGATAGAATACAAACAGTAAAACTACTCTGTAATTATGTTGTAATTAGGTTGTAGAGACGAGAACCTTTGAATTGGCTTTTTTAGGGATAAAAATATTTTTTAGCTCAACTGTGGAAAATAGACAAAACGATGATAAAGTTCTCTATGATATAAAACCGTAACATCCTGTACTGATACTATTACACGTTCATATTTATATACATAGCATTAAAGTTTTGTTAAATCATTAAGTTTTGTTAAAGTATAGGTTAAGTAGTTAAAAACAATTCTTAGTTGACTCTTAGCTGGTTTTTATTAGTCACTGAACTGTCACGGAATAGCTGTTGTAAAGATAAAATATCAGTACAGTCCCTTAGATGGAAAAGTTTCAAAATGACAATTAATTTTTTCTGCAAATACTTAGGTGTAAAATACTGGCACAATTTTTAAGTGGCAGAGAGTTAGTATTCTTACAGAGTTACTGTACAGTCCGTGGGGAATTCCAAAGAGCAACAATACTAACAAAATCCCACAAAGTGTGTAACCTAGAGTGATAGGAAAAGTGTGTTACAGTATCTTTTGGAATAAGGGGGATGTTATCTTGGATTTGGAGCATTAAGGTTTTGTTTTGTTTGTTTTAAAGCAGGAAATGTACAGGAAGAGTCAAGTTAGTCGAGCAAATGTTGGAGGGAATAACGTTAACTAATGTCTAGAAATGAGTTTACTGTTCTGTAGCATGAGATGAAACCATTTTTAAAGTCTTCAGGAATGATACCATATTTAAGCCCTTGTGACCTTATGTTACCATAACGGTAACCATATTCTTTCCAGTAGTAGAATTAGAAAAGAGAACTATATTAGCAATGGACTTCTCCTGACCATAATTAGGACGTGAACTTCAGTTTCCGTTGTTGATGAAAGTTCCCAAAGTACTTCTAATGGCCTCACAGGGTGATCATAGCAAATTGATCCAGTTTTTTCTTGTAGACTAGAGTTTGTATGAGGCTTTATTTTCTACAGATAACGTCTTTTATCCTGGTTTTCTGTTGTTCAAAGTACAGCACTCAAAGGTTTTTTAAAATTTTACCAATTTTGAGTGATAGTGTCTCTTCAGGTCCTCAGGGACATAATTTTGCTGAAGGACCAGTATAATTTTGATGAGGTCTTTTTTTTTAAATGGAAAAGTTCAGATGAAGTCTTTCTTTTTTTAAATTTTAACAAAGCATTAAATTCTGAGGTCTCATATATTAACTTCAGGTTGAAAAATTTTAAAACAGGCTTTTGGTGACTAACATTTGACTTGTCTTAGGATGTGTCTCATGATACGATATGAGGTGTTTTGTATCAGAACTAGCAAAATACAGATTCCAGTTTCATCTTCTTTGGAAGAGTACATTTCGCCCTACAGAGGCTGCTCCACGGACCATGATTTTTCGGCATGCTCTTGCTTTTCTCCCCCCTTTAACCAATACAAATGTTGTTTCCCCAGTGGAAAACTCTGTTCTCTAAACTGTTGCCCACCAATGGGTAAAACATGGGTCAGAGTGCTTCAGTCCTGGAGTGGGACTCTTTTGTGCTTCTTATTGTCTGACAAGGTCCTTGAACTGTTTTTAAGCAAGTGTCCTGTCTTGGGGACTAAGAATCTAATTTGTAACAGTTGTTTTTAAAATAGGACTAATATCACAGATATCTTCCTAGACCAAAAATTGCTAGCTACAAATTAGATTATCTTTTACTTACTGTTTTCTTACAGTGGTACACTTTCCTTAAGGAAGCCCTAAAAACTTCACATAGAATTCTAGTTAGAAAGATGTATGAAGTTTATCTTTTGCCTTAATGCTATCACTTTTTGGGAAAAGATGATTTAAGGAATAAATTAACTATTTATAAAATGATATATAAGTGTATCTCTAATAGTGAAGAGTTGGTAACAAACTGTTAAACAATAGAGGATTGCTTACAGAAATTATAACACTACAATTTCTATTAATACTGTCTGCTTATACATCCCTCCATTTATCAGTCTTTTTAGCGCATGTGAATGTAAATTGCAGTCATCTCTGCAGCTGCACTAAAGACTTATTGGTGCAAATCTTATGATACATTCACTGAGTTTTGAAAAATGCAAACACTTGTGTAACTCAAATCCTTACAGAAAGTTATTACAACCACAGAAGGTTCCACCATGCCACTTACCTTTTATCCTTTACTCCTGCCTCTTGAACAATCACTGTTCGTTTCTCTAAATAAAAGTAGCCTATTTGGGCTGGGCATGGTGGTGTGTGGATTGGGAGGCTGAGGTAGGAAGTATCCTGAGTTCAGAGCCAGCCTGGCAACTCAGCGAGACTCTGCCTCAAAATAAAAAGGGCCACAAATGTAGTGCAGTGTGAGGGCCCTGTGTTCCATGTCCAGTACTACCTTCAAACACAAGAAGAGTTGCTTGTTTTAGAAGTTCACATAAATGGAATCAAACAATATATACTTTTTCTGAAAGACTTCTTTTGCGCAGCATGATATTTTTGATGTAGCATGTGCCAGTAGTTCCTAATTACTGCTGAGCAGATTTCATTACTTGAAGGTGCTATAGTTTATCCCTTCTTTTGGTAAAACTCTTAGGTTGTTTCTAGCTCTGGCTGTTACAAGTCAAGCTGTTATGAACATTAGTAAAGATTCTTATTGAAATACAGATTTTCTTTCTCTTGGACAAATACATTGTATTAGAGTTGCTGGGTCTTTTAGGTAGTAGGTCAGTGTATTGCTGTAAGCAAGATTCAGTTCCTCATAGGTTGGGTTTTTTTTTTGTACTGTGAAGTTCAGGCTGGCCTTGAACTCACTTTGTAGTCCAGGATGGCCTCAAATTCACAGTGATCTTCCTGCTTCAGCCTCCCGAGTACTGGGATTACAGGCATGCACCACCATGCCTGGCCTCCTCAGAGGTTACTCGACTGAGGTCTCCCTCAGTTTTGTAGGGCAGATTACAGTATGTCAGATGACTTCAGTCAAAGCTGGCACAGGAGAGAGAAGAAAGGCTGTCCAGAGCTTTCTTAAAAGCTCATCATTTTTCCTGAGTTCTGTTTATAAGAAGACCATCAACAGGCCCAGGCCGTACTTGGGGGAAGAACATTACAAAGACATAATATAAAGTCACTTGTTGCTTAATGGCAGGGATTTGTTTTGAGGAATGTATCATTAGGTGATTTCATCATAAGTGAACATCAGAATGTGCTTACACAAACCTCCATGATGTAGCCTAAATTACCCCTGCATTATATGGTGTAGCCCAGTAGTGGTGAACCTGTAGCATGCGTTCTGCAGCCAGCTGTTTGTCTTTGAAATCTGAAAGGTTTGCCATCACTGGTGTAGCCTATTGCTCCAGTGCTACAGGCCTGCACAGCATGTTACTACACTGAATACTGCAGACAACTGTAACACAATGGTAGGTATTTATGTATTTAGATACTGAAAAGGTGCAGTAAAAATGCTTCATAGGGCACTTAGAGGAATGGGGCTTACAAGCCTGGGAGTTGTTCTAGCTGAGTTGAGAGTGAGTGGTGAGCGAATGTGAAGGCCTAGGATTTACTTACTGTGTACTACTGTGAACTTTGGTAACACTGCATGTTTAAGGCCACGCTAAATTTTGTAACATTTGTTTTCATTGGTAAATTAACATTAGCTTACTGTAATGTTTTTCTTCAGCTTTCAATTTTTAAAATTTTGACATTTTGACTCTTGTAGTAATACTGAGCTTAAAATACACGTGGTACAGCTGTACAAAAATAGTTTCCTATTCTTTATATTCTTATAAGCTTTTTTCTATTTAAAATGTTTTTCTTTTTTTTTTTTTTTACTTTAAAAAAAAATCATTTAAACCTTCTTGTAAAAATGTAGACACGACTGTGAACATTAACAAGCCGAGAACTATGACTGTCTTCCACCTCCACATCTTGTCCCCCTGGAATGTTCTTAGGGGCAATGTGAACTGAGCTGCATCTTTTTTGATAATAAGGCATTTTTCTGGAGTCTTCCCCAAGGACCTGCTTGAAGCGCTTTTACAATTTTTTTTTTTAAATAAGTGAGAGTATATATTCTAAGATGATAAATCATAGAGTAGTAAGTGCAGTAACAGTTGTTTATTATTACCATCTGGTATTGTGTTCTGTACATACTTGTGCTATACTTTTATAGGACTGGAGTTGCAGTTTGTTTGTTTCCATCATTATTACCACAAACACAAGAGTAAAGTGTTGTTTGATGGCATTACAGTGCCTGTGATACCACTAGGCAGTAGGAGCTTTTCAGCTTCACTATAATCTTATGGGACTGCCATCATATATGAGATATATCATATATGGGATATATCACAGACCGGGCTGTCTTTATGCAGTTCATGACCGTGTACCAGGATTGCAGAGTATTGGGAGGTGGGTAGTGTTCTTAAAAGCTACTTTGGACATTGATTTTTGTTGTTCAGGTTTTTATTTTATTTTGTGGCCCCTGGGATTGTACAAGTCTTTTGCATACATTGCCAACCCTTTTAAAAATCATATGATTCATATATGTATATATTTTAGACAAGTCTTACTAAATTGTTTAGTGGCTCAGGCTGAGCTTGAAGTTGCAGTCTTCCTGCTTTGCTATCCCAGAGTGCTGGGATTTGGCTACTACTGCCAGCCAATTTTCTATTTTCTTAAGGCAAAACGGGAAATCATTATTTTGTAGCATTTCTCTTGAATCATTGAGTTAGGCATATCCAGAATATTTTAAGATGCTGTATTTTCATTATTCTGTTTAAAATATTCTAAAAATTTCTTCTGTGGTTTCTTCCTTGACCCATGGATCATTTAGGAATGTGTTGTTTAATTTCAACTTCTTGGAGTTTCTTAGATAGTTTATTACTGATTTCTAATTTAATTGCAGGTCAATGGACATATGTTGTATGATTTCAATCCTTTTGTTTTTATTGAGGCCTTTGTTTTCTGGTCCAGCATTTGCTTTATCTTTGTGCATGTTTTTAAAAAGAATATATATTCTGCAGTTGTTGTTCTGTTCTGTAAATATCAATTAAAATAAGGTAGTTGATAATCATGTTGTTCCGATCATTTGTCTATATTGATATTTTTATACAGTTCTGTTTAGCTGCTGAGAAAGGGGTTAAGATCTCCAGGTAGAATTGTAGTATTGTCCTGTTTTTCTAATTGTATCCACTTCACTTGATGCATTTTTTTAAAATTTATTTTTTAGCTTTTATTTATTTTGTGGCACTGGGGATAGATCCCAAGATCTTGTACATGCCAGGCATATGTTCATACATATTTTTAAGTTCTGTTAATTGGTGTAAACATTACGTGACTCAGTTTTATCTTAATCAATTGGGGCTAGCTATGAAAGTACAATAGACTGGTAGCTTATAAACAACAAAAATTTCTCATTCTTCTTGGGGCTGGAAAATTGCCTAAGATCAGGGCACTAACAGGGTTGGCTCCTGGTGAGAGCTGTCTTCTGGGTCACAGATTGCCAACCTCTTATTGATTCCACATGAGGTAGAAAGCAAAGAAAGAGAAGAAAAGGAAAGAGTGTGTGCACATGAGCGTTGTCTTATTTTTTCTTCTTATGAACAAACTAATTCCATATGTGAAGCTCTACCCGTATAAGCTAATGTGTCCCAAAGACCTCATCTCCTAATACCATCACACTGCAGGTTAGGATTTCAACATAGGAATTTTGGGATACACAAGAAATATAAGTCCATAATGTATGTCTTCCTGAAGACCTGCCTCTTGTATTGAATTTTTAATCATTATGAAATGATTCGCCTTGTCTCTAGTAATATTCTTCTTAAAAATATTTGAACAGATATTATTGTATCTTTTTTGTGCTTGCTTTTTTTTTTTTTTTTTTTTGGTACTGGGAATCAAACTCAGGGCCTTGTGCTTACCAGGGAGGCTCTTGTGCAACTGAGCTATATACCTGGCCCCTTGCTAATGTGGGTGGTATATTTTTTCTAGCCATTTACTTTTAGCTTATCTGGGTCTCCGTATAGTGTATCTGTTATAAACAGTATATATTCGAATGGTGCTTTTTAAAAGATTCTGACAATCTGTCTTAATCTATACTTTTAGCTAATATTGACACAACTTAAATTCACAACTACAAGATTTTTATTTAACCTCTTGTCTCTTATATCTGTACATCATTTCTTCCAAAGAGAGTTCTAGTTCTCAAGGATCTAGATAGGAGATTATAGAGTTAGAATATTACATGATTAATCATCTGCTTTATCTGTGCTATATGCATTCATGGTCACATAATAATATGTATAGTCAACACTCTTACTGTAGACAGACATTTCCTTGTACATGCTGCCCTGTTGCTGTATCATTTGTTCTCCATTATGAGAGAGCAGAGCCAATACATACTTTATCTTGTGAATGTCATTTGGTTTTATTTTAGTTCCTCAAATGTTTTTATGGTAAGTAGTCCCCAAAGTTGGCTGCTATATATTCTATATTTTGGGGTACACAAGAAATAAGTATATATTCCCTTTGTTTACAGGTTGAGTATCTCTCCTCTAAAATTTTTGGGGCCAAGTGTGTCTTTTTTGGGAATTTTTCAGATTTTAGTGTTGCATGTATCTTGAATATTTGCATGTATCTTGTTTGGACTAAGCCCAAACACAAAATTCATATATGTTTCGTATGTACTTTATACACATAGCCTGGAAGTAATCTTACGTAATAGATTAGGGATATTCCACAGCATTCATCAAGAGGTACAGCCTGTTTCTCTCTCTTTTTGTCTTTGAGTTGGTCTTGCATTCGGTGGGAGGAGTGCAGTAAGGCAGAAGTAATGCCCTGTAATACCTGAGCCCTCAGAGATCTGAAAATTTTACTTTTGCGTGTCGAGAATTCTCACTTTTGGAGCCTTGGTCATCATTCTTTGCAAAAAACCATGTAG
Source organism: Dinomys branickii (assembly GCA_004027595.1). Classification (NCBI taxonomy): domain Eukaryota; kingdom Metazoa; phylum Chordata; class Mammalia; order Rodentia; family Dinomyidae; genus Dinomys; species Dinomys branickii. The sequence continues at coordinate 26,716 of PVLD010008382.1, forward strand.
AGAAGAAGCAAGTCAGCCCCACATCCTGCAATGAAATGTATAGGCAGCACCTACATGGGCTGCCTTGGGCCTTCCTGCCTTACCAAGTACTGCCTTACCAATGTACTGCCAGCTACCCACATGGGCTGTCTTGGGCCTTCCTGCCTTACCTTACCAAGTCTCTAGTAATGAGGGTTCACCAACACTAAGTAATCACCACAAATGATAAGTGGTGCTTGTACCTTTAAGTCACTACATTTTGTAATAGTTTGCTATGCAGCAGTAGATACTACAGCTCAATGTGGTGTGGTAAAAAATGCAAAGAATGTTTAAAAAAAATTTTTAACTGTATTATGTAAAAGACATGGCCATATACTTCCCTTCACTTGGAACACACTTACCATGGTTCTTAGCCTTTTTAAAGCAGTTCTGGAAGTTCTCCTTTGTATCCTTACTTGCTGTGTTCTGAATCAATTCAAACTGTTCATGTTTCCTAGTCATTTTGACTTTGGGGGGGAACAAGAAGTGCCAGGACGCCAGACATGGTGAATAATCGGGTGGATGTTTTTAGGAACCTACCTTTCTGTTGGGTGGCATGTGGCAGCACAGTCCCCATAGTTTTGACCACACCTTATAAAGACATGAAACAAGACATACAGAACTCCTTCCTAAAGTGGCAAGAACAGTGGATGTGTTTGTTCAGGGTGGTGGGAACTGTTTGGAGGAATATTAGTGGCAATGTGTCTGATACTGTGATGCTTTTTTTTTACATTTTACAGTTTTTGGTCATCCCTTGTAATTTCTCTGTTTTAAATGCTCTGTTTTGATGGTTTGTCACTTGTTCTTTAGAGTTTACTCAGGAAGCTGTCTTGGAAATTGTTATCCCTTAAGTTTTTATGCTACCAACAGTGATTGCGTTAGTCTTGGGTTTTGATTTTCTTTCCTGAGTATTTAAGATGATATTCCGTTTTCTTTAGATAAAATTATTAATGTTGACTGCCTTATAATAAGCTGTTTCCCTTGATCTTTTCCCTGCTGGATGTCCAAAGGAGTTGCCCCCTCTTTTGTGGAAGTCTGGTTGTCCTGGAGTATATCCTGGTGTTGGTCTGGTAGGTGGGTTTCTCAGGTCCACAGTGTTCCTTTTCTTTACGTAGTTTCAGATACCTTTTATTTCAGAAAAGTTTCCTCAAATACTTTTTGGTATTTGTTCTTTTCCTAGCTCTTAGATATACCACAGCTTTGATTTCTGAATTTATCACTTGCTCTTTTTTTGTGGAAAGACACATAAAATTTACCATTTTAACATTTTTTTAAATGTATAATTGAGAGCATTAAGTGCTTTTCCCGTGTTGTATGACCATCATCATGTGTCCATTTCCAGAACTTTTTCATCACTCTAAACAGACGTTCTGTATAACAGTACATTCTGCCCTCTCTTTCTCTTCTATTTCTCATAAAGCAGGAGTTGAGAAATTTTATGTAAATAGCAAAAAGTGAATATTTTAAGCTCTGTGACCAATTTGGTCTTTATTGTAGTTACTTAACTTTGCTCTTATACTATGAAAATGTCCACAGCTAATATATAAATCAATAAGTGGGCTCTGAGTTTATCATTTACTCTTTTTTTGTGGAAATACACATAACATTTACCATTTTATGTTACCATTTCAATAAAACTTTATTTACAAAAATACAAAGGAAGGGTCAGTTTGTTGTATGGGTTATAATTTGCTGACCCATGGATGAATTGTTTGTGGTAGTTTTTCACTTTGTATTCTTTTTTGTTTAGCCTTTTGTTGAAATAAGTTTTTGTTTTCCTGAAGAATTATTATTTTTGCACGCATTGAAGTGATTGAAAATAATTTTATCTCTTTTGGTGGTCTTCTGGTATGTATTAATTATCTGTAGGGATGGCATTCTGCTCAAATTCTTAGGAGCTTTGCATAGATTTGACCTCAATTTTTTTCTAATTTTTTTACTTATTTTTGGAGAAATTATTTCTGAGTAATTTTAAGTATAAAGCATTAGGATCTGAGATGTTGAGAGTAATTCCCTTGTTCTTTTTTCTACTGTTGGATATGTATTGTGCCGTGGAATAGATGAGTTCTCACAATAAGATTTGCAGTATTATCTCGTATGATAGTAACATTTAAAGTACAAATGTCATCATTGTGTGTCTCAGTTCATGTAGGTACGTGACGGTTTCTATAGATCTTTAACTCAGTTATTCTCCTAAGGTCCTTTATAGATAAGATCTCATCCTGATAGTCTTATTTACACAGAAGTCTTTTTGTTAAGTCTAATCTACTCACTTGCCTTATTTTCTGTCCTATTTTCTGTCCCTTCCCCACAGCAAATCCAATAGATGTTTCTTCCTTACCTCAAGTAATTTTTTTAATTAAAAGGTCAAAGAAATGTAGCTGGAAAATAGCACATCACTAAATGCCATGTTATGGCCATAAATATGTTAAAAAATGGGATCTTAACCTTAGAGCCCAGAAGAAAAGTAATTAAAGAATGTAGATGGTTCTGAGAAAATATATTCTATTACAGTATTAGGTTTTGGAATAAACATCATCATGAGCTTTGTGGTGAAGGGAAGGGAGGAGCTCTAGGTTGGTCTTAAATGTGTTGAATAGCCTCCTTTGGCTTCATAGACAAAATCATCTTTTGAGTTATTGATGATGAAATATGCAGTGGATGTAAGAGAAGAGATAGGTGTCTCCAATTTTTATTTTTCTTGTCTGTCAGCCTCCTTGGAGTTACTTTGCCCAATGTTTCATTCTTCTGAGAGATAAACTCAGGAAGTAAAGGTGTAACCCTGACCTTGGGAGACCAGTAGCTGTACCGTGTGCTGTGGCTTGAATGTGCTCTCCAGAGTGCATGTTGAATGATAATTTCCATTGTAACAGTGGTAAGAGGGGCCACCTTTAGCAGTTGATTAGTGCTATTATTGTGGGAGTAGTTTAGTTGCCTAGGTAGTGGGTTCTTACCAAAAAGGATAAGTTGAGCCAATTTTCTTGCCTTTGTGTCACGTTATGAGGAGTAGGAAGGCTCTCACCACATGTGGCCCATTGATCTTCCAAAACTGTGAGCAAATAAATGTGTTTAGCATTTAAGTTTTTATCATTTGTACCTTATTCTGCTGTAAATGTAGCAGAAAATGGGTTGATACCGTGTGTCATTAATGTAAGTTCCTAATAAGAATTGAGTAGTATTAGTCAAGGTGAGTAGGGCTTGTAGTGTGAGAACTACCGAAGCCTCCACCTGTGTACAATTTGTGTCCTAATAAAACAAGCAAAGCGTACCCAAGAAAGAAGTCTGGAGAAAGGGGAGGTTTATTGTTGACTTTAAAAACACTGTATTTTGGGGGAAAAAAAGAATTCAATAGGATGGTTTTCTCCTGAAGTGTAAGTGCTCAGAGTAACTATTTTAAGGCCTACTTTTTTTAAAAAATCATTTTAATTTTGAGTAATTGAGGAAAATTTTGAGTATTCATTGCTTTTAAAGCTTCATCAGATTTTCAGGGTCGCTTTTCCCCACAGTGAGCTGCTGGGTTCCTTTGTAGAAACTTGTTCTTCCTGTTTGTTCAGGCATCTGTTTAAAATCAAAGCAGTCTGATCTTAAAACTTTCTACTTTCTTCCTTTCTTTCTGTCTTTTTTCTTTGGGGCTGTTATTTTGGACTGTTTGCTATTCTCCGCTCAGTTTAAACACATGAATCTTTTTTTTTTTTCTTACAGGAAAAGGAGAAGTAAAGTGATGTAAAGTGCTTCTTCTCTTTTCAGTGAAGAAGCAAAACTACTGGGTGGTGGCAGGCAGTTTTCTGTTTGTTTATTTAGATGTGCCACTCTTTTTTTCTGTGGTACTTTCTTTTTTAAGGGAAGAAATGTTCACTATTAGTGATGATTTCCCTAAACTACAAGTCCAAACTAATAAAAAAGTGTTTTGGATTTACTGATTGACCAAAACCCTTTAAACCTATTGTCTCTACATCATCAACTACTGTTATACAGTAGTTTAAAAATAAATGAAACCTTCTAATGCCTAGTGAACTATACTTGTGAAGGTCTAGGTAGGGCATGTATTCAATTTCAGTATCTCCTGAAAAGATCATATGCTTCTCCAGCTCCGATATATTAGCAGTCAGTTGTACTGTTCTCCTTTTCCAAATGTTTGAGTCATTGTCATGTTAACTGTGGATTTTTTGAAAAGAAATACATAGAATTGCAGTTAATGAATATGCTTTAATTATTTTTCCAATAGTACCTTGCAAAGAGATGCCAAGTTATGCTTTTCTTTGCAGGAAAATTTTTTCATTTTGGAAAAAAAATTCTTTTGAATTTTTAAAGCAAGTTACCTCTCTCACTTCAAAACTATATCCACAAAAATATAAAAGTGGAAGTAGGTAACTATTATTACATTGGAATTTTATGAAAGCAGATACACTTGGGACTTATAATAATAGAATTTCAATATTTGTTCAGTGAATTGCTCCTAGTGGGTGCTATATAAATATTTGATCAAGTGAACACTCCTGATTTTTTCTATTCTGGTTCTCTTAAATGTATAAGTAACAATTTTTATATATTAGTATACTTTGTCAGCAGTCTCCACCTTCACACAGCTGTTAAATGATAGGGCAGATTTAAGCCCCTCTGGTTGCCTGCTACTCAAATGGAAGGTTAGTAGCAACGAGAAATAACATCTGTATCTTGAGTTATTTTTTTAATTTGGCAGTTCTTGCCTTCCCAAATTGGTTTTCTCTTAATAAAACTAGTGGTACAAATTTTAGAAAATATGGGAAAAAGCAGTTCATCATCTTACTAAGGCAACTTTGGGTGTCCCTTCAACCCTTTTTCTAGGCATTCAAAGTAAAACTTTTTAGTAAGTAGGGTAATGGAACATTTGCAATTACTAGAATGCCAGACTATCTTTTGTTCAATTGTTTTAAGAACATAAAAATATGATTGTGAGTAATCGTAGAAGAGCCTTTTAGTTAAGTAGGACATATACACAACTCTTTCCTTTAAGAGACTACTTAAAATGGTTAAGAAAATCTTGAAGATAACTTTTGCTGTATCTTCTGACTCAGAAACAGTCGAACTAAGAAAGCTTTGGAATAGTAAATAAAACATGGCAGTTACAACAATTTGAAAGTACGTGATATACTGAACTGCTGTACCCTTAAAATGGTTAATGTGGCAAATTTATGTATATTTTATTACAATTCAAAAACATAAAGGTGATGTCATAGTGCACATTTTAGTCTCTTGAAGAGGACTCATTTCTTAGTATTACCAAAATGAAATATGGAAAATTGTGTATTCAGGGAATCTCAGCAATTATGTTAAGTGGGACAGTCACGTTTCCGGGAATCATTATAGTTCTCTGGCAGTGTGAAATATGGCATTAAAGAAGTGTTATGGAAATTCAAATGAATGTCATGAAACTTGCTTAATGAATAGTCATGAGGAAAATTCCATAATATATTTTACCCCCTTGGTCTCTTTCTACAGGAGTGGCATGAACCATACAGTTGTATAGTTCAGTTATAGCTTGATAAATAGTGCTCTAAGGGGCACAAAGAGGAGAATGGCATTATTTCCTATACTTGAGGAAGCTTGTAGTCAAACTTTTTTGTACTCTTAAAATATAATGGGCCCACCTACCCTTAGGTTCCAAGCCCCCCAGTGGATGCCTGAAACTGGATAGTACTGAACTCCTCTCTCTCTCTGTTTCTCTCTCTCCATATATATATATATATATATATATATATATAAATGACATTGATATATATTTTATATATGTGTATTATTTCACTATATACCTGTGGTAAAGTTTAATTTGTAAATTAGATACAGTAAGAGATTAATAGAATAAAGACCAGTTGTAGCAATTTACTGTAGTAACAGGTGAATGTAATCTTTCTCTTCTCTCAGACTATCTTTACTTATTAAGTTGATAACTTTCATTTTTTCACTTAAGGGAAGCCCTTTAGTTTCTTTTTGACATATCTTAATTGCCAGCATCACTGCCCTTGTACTTTGCGGCCATTATTAAATAAAATAAGGGTTACATGAACACAAGCTCTGTGATACTGTGACAGTTCAGATGGCTACTAATGGGTGTAGTGTATACAGCATAGATATTCTGGACAAAGGATGATTCTTGTCCCTGAGCAGAAGAGAGCAGATGGCATGAAATTTCATCACACCACTAAGAATAGTGTGCTGTTTAAATGTATGAATTGTTTATTCTTGGAGTTTCCCATTAAATATTTTCGGCCTGTGACTGCAGATAAATGAAACGACAGAGAGCTAAACTGGGTAGCTGGGGATCAGTATAGCTGAATGAACTATTGTTAAGTGGGTTACGTCTATGTATATGTATTACATTAAGAATTAAAATGGAGAAATACAAGTAATAAACTCTTCATTTTTTTGGAAGAAAACATATTAACAAACACATCCATTTACAAAATAGCATAAAAACAATACACACAATACAGAGTTACAGACAAAGTGGTAGGAAATTAACAATGGTTGTTGTATTATGTATTGATATCTTCAAAGTGGTTTCTCAGGAAACCAAATAGAGACGTGCAATATTGTTCAAACAAGTAATCATTAACTTCCATTAAACTCAGTATAAATTAGAATGCATACTAATTTTAATGAAAAGAAGCTATTGATGAGAAGAAAGGCGTTATTTTACGTTTTTTGCCTGAGTTGCTGAATTCTAATCACGTTCTGCCTCCCATCGTTACCCTGGTATTATTGTTTGAAGTACATAAAGAAAATTTTTCTTCAAACAGATAATGTAACTGAAAAAGAGAGAATTTCCAGATAATCACTCAGTTTCCTACTGCTATGACAAAATACCTGAGAAAATCAAGTTAAGGAAAGATTTATTTTGGCCCATGATTTCAGTCCATGGTCACTTGACAGGTGACCTGACAGCGTTTGGGTCTGTGGTGAGGGGAGAACATCATAGCAGGGGTTGTATAGCGGAGCATATGCTCATCTGACAGCATTCAGACCAGAGAGAGATGGAAAGGAGCCAGGGCCCCTGTGTACCCTTGCGTGTCCCTACTGACCTGTTACCTCCTAGTGTTTCTACTACTTCCCGGGAGCACCGCCAGCTAGGGGACAAGCCTTCAACACCTGGATCTCCTATCCAAACTCTACACATGGTTCTTTTTCTTTGATGCTATACCCAAGCTTGATCAAGCAGTAGTTTCCTAAAGGTTCATTGCAATGTGGAATCTGAAGCCTTGTCAGTGAATTTTTAATGCTTTTGCTATTTTAAAATGTTTCTACATATCCTAAAATTTTACACAAGTGATCTTATACCTGTATGTGTTTTGGCCATGTGGAAAATACTGTCTCAGGAAGTATGCAGAATTTCCAAATGTTAATACATTTCACCGTATAATAAAAACAATAAGCACATTAATCAACATCACCACCAGACTTACCAGAAAAATATTTAAATACCGGCAAACGTTAATCTTATGGTGGAGATGCACGTGTTATAAACTTCAGATTTTTGCTTCCAAGCTTAAATTGCATTATTGAAGATGAATATTGTTAGATGTTTGGAATGACAGACTCAATTTGTCCATCCTCTGTAAAATGTCTCCTAAAGATAGAGATCAAACTGAGCTCAAACAGTTGCATATGCATTGCTCTTCAAGGCAGTCATACTTTGGTATGCGGTAGAAATGCTGAGTGTTTCTCATTTTGTGATAGTAATATTAATATGCACTTAAAGGTTGGAATTTAATAAAATTAATGTTAATATTTTCAAGAAGGACAGTCCTACATGGATTTTTTTTTTTTGGATACTATGAGAGCCTGGGAGTGAAGCGTATAATGACTAATAGTATTGATTGCTGTGAGTGTCTTGGTTCATGCCAGGGTATCAGCAGTTTTACCTACTATTGCTTATTATCTGTTATTATGAACACCAGTAGTACATTTTCCAAATGACCAACACATGATGTTATAAAATCATGCATTGAAAAAGGCCAAATCATCTTAGTATTATTTTGCAAATAATTTTAACTTCTCAGACCCCCAGGTGGTCCTTCAGGGTCACGGGCCACACTTTTGAAAACTGCTGAAGTAATCTGAGTTGTTCCTGGTTTTCAGAATCTAATGACTATATGGATAGTCTTCCCAGAAAGATAAATACCAAATTTTACATACAAACTTCCTGAAGCATCTCTTGTGGTTTGAATCTAGATGTCCCCCAAGGGTCTCAGGCTGTCATAGGCAGGGCTTCTGGGAGCTCATTGAATCATGAGGTGAGAAGCTGGCTTGCTGTTAGGAGGTGGGGCCTGGTTGGGTGAAGCAAGTTATTCGTTCAGGGCATGACCTAGAAGGCTAGCTCTCCCTCCCCGTGTCTTCCCTACATGCTGCCACCTGGCCGCGGTGAGGTGAGCACCTTTCGTCCACTCAACCCCTCTGTCCTGCGGCTGTCTCTGTGTTTAAGCCTGCTGAACATGGGACCTCTGAACTATGAGACAAAATAATGCCGTTTTTATCATTTATTTTAAGGAGAATAAAAAATTTAAAAAATTAGAAATGATACAGAAGTTCAAAAACCAAGATGATACAAATTCAACAGTGGTTGTTATGTTGCATATTGTTGTCTTCAGGGTAGTTCAGATTACCAGATATAAGCATGCAAACTTGGTCAAAAAATTAAGCATTAAGTATTCCTTTCAGTAAACCAATAGAAATTAGTAGTACAATTATCATGGCTATCTTGTGTATATATGTGTATATACATACATTTTTTCCCTTCCTTCCTTCTTTCTTTTCTCCTTTCCCTCATCCCAGTTGTTCTTTCCTTTTAGTTGTGGGTACCAGGCACTATGTCCCAGTAATGAGAAAGTGACTGAGACAGACCTCAACCGTGGTTCTTAAACATTGTGTGTTCAGGGCTTGTTAGAACACCTGTTGCTAGGCCACACCCCCAGAATTTCCCTTTCTTGTGTAGCCTGAGAATTTAATTTTTACAAGACCCAAGTGATGTTGATACTGTTCTTAACCTGAGTGCAGTTATATCATCACTGATGGCAGGGATGAAGGTTTTTTTGTTTTGTTTTCTTTTTTTAATCTCTTCTACTGATTTTTATATACAGACAAATTGAGAATCACCGAGGATACAAGGAACTCAGTTAAGATTCCCAAATGGGATTAAGAACATTTAATATTTATACGAACTTATTAATTTGAAAGCAGTTGACAGTTATTCCTCACTGTTTATAAGCTTGTAATGTGGTTTTTATATCTGACAGAAAACTGGTCTGGTGTTTCTGACATCACAGAATTATAAGGAGCTTTGGGCTCCGAGTATATGAAATGAAGTTAGTGTAATTGCTGAAAGCTTTAAGAAGGTGCTCTACAAAGGGTGATCAAAACTATAATGCATGTTTAAGTAAAATTATTACAGTAAAAGACATTGCCATTAAGGCCCCTTCAGATACTTCCCCTCGCTTCGAACACCCCATCCTTGCCACTTTTTGAAGTCGCTCTGGAAGTCCTCTTTCCTGAGTGTCTTTAAGAGGTGTGATTAAAAAATACGATGAATGCTGCTGCTGCGTGCCACCCAATGGAAAGGCAGCCGTGTAAAAATACTGCAGTGCACCTTCATACACCTTGTGCAGTGCTTCGGCCCCAAGCAACTTTGCTTTTCTCCAAAGTAAAAATGCTCACGAAATGTAAATGTTTTGAATTGAAGACGTGGAGGCGCTGCAAAGAGGACTTCCAAACCTGCTTTAGAAGTGGAAAGAACAGTGGGTTAAGGTGGGGTTCCAAAGTGAAGTGGAGTATCTTTAGGGAGGTTCATGGTCTTTTACTGTAATACTGAATACACTTGAGTAACTAGTGCCCAGTTTCAGAATCAGAAAGTAGTTGACCATCTGGAAGCCCCTATTCTTTTTTAAGTGACTAGCCCTTCATTATTCACAGATTAGTTTTGTCTGTTTTTGAGCTTGAACTTGATATAGTCAGTGCTATTTTGTGAGTCAGCTACGCATGCAGTTGTGTTTGGTTTATTGTCATATAGAATTCCACTGTGTGAGAATGCTAATACTTAGCTATTTTGCTGTACATGTACAGTTGGATAATTGTGTCTTTGGTCAGCCTTCTTGTGGCTGGGACAAGAGGAGAGGTGTATTTGGCTTAAAGTTTTAGAAGTCTGCTGGTTATACTGCAGAAACACCCTCGTGGAATGGGACAGTGGAGCACAGCCGCTCACCTCACCGGATGGCGGCGCAGAAGCAGCACGAGGAGAAGTGTCAGAAAGGAAGCAGCCAGGGACTGCTTACTCCCCAGGGCCGAGCCTCCCATGATTGCTCACCTTCCCAGAACCCATCTTTGAACATGAGTCTGTAGGGGGACATTTTACATCTGAATCAGAATATATATATATATATATATATATATATAGTATGTTATGTATAATACTTCTGTGAACATTTTGTACATCTGTAAACATTTAAAAATTTTTGATTATTTATTATCTTTATAACTTAAAAACATCATTCATATTTTATATTTCTCTGATTATATGGGGTAATTTATTTTTAAATTTTTATTTTATTAGTATATGTTTGTGATAAATGATAGCTACATAATTGGCATTTCCATTTTTGTGAGCTTTTTAAAATTCTTTGCTTTTCTTTTGCCTTCTCATGTTTTTATTATCTGTGCTTTATTATAGTCATTGTAAATGTTTTCCTGGTTTGTGTTTGTTTTATGTCTAATCTTCTCGAATCTACTGCCTTTAAATATTTTTTTTCTTTCGGTTGTTTTTTTCTTTCCTAAGATCAGGCAAATAATTGTCCACCAAAATTGTTTTGTGATTTTATTTTAACAGTTTATATGTACTGAAAGGTATGGATTTAAAAATTGTTTTTAAAGCAGATAGTAGTTTCCTTAAACCTTCTATTGAATAATATAGCCATTAAAATAAAAATGAAGTTTGGGTTTCTTTTATTATATTAGGGAATATAATTAAAATAAAAATGAAATTTGGGTTTCTTTTTCTTTTCATTGTATTATTTAACCTGTCCCTCCCTTACTCTTGTAGTAAGAGTAACTACCTCTGCAATACATCTATGTTGAAATAAAATAAAGTAGACTGAAAACTGTCAGCAGAATTTCAAGACTTTGTAGCCTTTTTCCTCTGGCTTCTAAAATTGACATATACAGTTATCTGTCTATATTTTGCATTTTTCTTTAGTATACCCAAGATCACATAGAAATTAATGTTATGAAACTTTGGGAGGAAAATACTCTTTCCACTGAGGTATAAAATAGAAGAATTTTAGTTCTGGTATTATTGGCTTTGAAAGATGATTCTGCTTCTCTTCATGATTTTATGAAAAAAAAAAGTTTCATTCCATGCTGTTGCCTGATCAGCCTCTTTATTTCTGTTTAAACTGTTCTGAACTTCTTTTTGGCACTTCAATATACAGTGTGTTTCTTACCTCTTGACCTATGAATATACTGTTTGGCTTCCATGGAACATTTGTTCCTATCCTTTTATCTGGATCACTGCTTTTTTAGGTCTTAGCTCCAAATATCACTTAATTAGGGAAGCTTTCCTATCCCAAACTTGGTTTAGTTTGCACTGCTCTTTATTCTTTGAAATTCATACAATGTAATGATTTGTCAGGGGATTTATTGTTCAGTTTTTCTTGAGACAGTAACAGTTTTTTATGAGTTAATTCATGATGCATAGCTATGCATACACAATTCTTTGTCGTGCTGAAGTCTTCTTGCAGTATTCTCAGCTAGTCTTTTATATGTTCAGCTTTGAGATTTTACATATCTGATATTTTAATTCACTCATGTAAATAAAATGAACTAGATATGAAAGTAAGCATTAACATGCTTTTTCTCACAGTTGAGATGTTATTTGTGAACTGATTCGTGTGGGATTTTTTGTTCTTTTCATGCTTGTAGGTGATTTGTTTTCTTTCCGAAGAACTTAGAAATTTATTAAGTGTTTGATATTGTTAGATTTCACTATAATGTGTCAGTTCTGTTCTACAGCCCATGAGCTCTTATTCCCTCGATATTTTACATCTTTCTTTAATTGTGGCAAAGCCTGTCATTATTTCTACAATATTCCCTGCTTCCCATCCTCTTTTATTTCTTCTCCTTCCTCATTCTGTCCCTCTGATTGTCCCTCTCAAACATCTTTAGGGAGAGTTCTTTGAGGCCTTAGGTTTAGCAGTGCCAAAACCTGTATTGTAGGTTTTATTTCTCCAGGTAGCTTGGAGCATACAGACATGCTTCAGGGCAAAGAGAACCTGATAGTGATTTCTGCTCAGCTGTAACCTGGTTGCTTAGGATTTCCCAGCCCTTCTAATAACCCTTCTTTTCTAAGTGTTGTCTCCCTTACTGTAATTGTGCAGCTGCCAGTCCATCTGTATCTTGCTCTCCAGCCACTTTCCATAATTTTACTTTGATGTTGCTTCTCTACTTGTGGCTAGAGCTAAACTGGAGATCCTGATTTATATTCTACGTTAGCATGGGGCACAATATGATAATGATGAGTGAAAGCTTTCCTATGGTTTATCTCTTGTTCAAGATATGTGTTATTTCTTGTCATTAAACTAATCTTTCTTTATTCTTAGTGTTATTTTTAAACTGCAATCTGGGATTGTCTTCTACCTTTGTAGCTTCTGGTGATTTCTCCACTGGGGTCAAGAAAGGAACACAGTTTCTTCTGTATTTTATTAAATATTTTTCTTTTATCCAAGCATAAATGTTTTCCTCTAATTTCAAGTTCTGAAAATTGGAAAAATAATCAGACTGCCATTGACAAATGAAAAATCTGTGCAATTCATTGACTTAGTAGAAGTCATTTTGTAGTTATTTTCTAAACTGTTATTTTTAAAAACAGGAAACAATATTCCCCTTTGTTTAACAGTGACTTATTGTCAAATGATCAGAAACTAATATATTTGATCTAATGATTAAACAATACAGTTAGAATTGAAATTAGGAAAGGAAGCAATAGTGATTTTGAATATTAATGAGAAAATATATTTCTTATTGGATATTTATGACAAAGCAAGCAAAAATCTGTTACATGGTATCTATGATTTTGTGTACATTGGACTGCATAAATTTAATCCAGTCCTTTTAAAGGTATATGTCACAGGTCCATTCTCTTAATTTCTCAGATTAAAGAGTTCCAGTATAGCAGGTTAAAAAGTACCATTATACCACTAGAGTATATACATTTTTAATGTAAAGTACATGTGTATAAAAATGAAAACTTTCACGATTTTAGGAGGTAGACTTGTATAAGAAATCAAGTTGAATTAATAAAGTTGAGATGGGCTGTTTGCACTATACACCTGTCTGTAATTTTGAGGCTGCCTCCTAAACGTTAGCTAAGATACAGAGGTGACTCTAGTTTTTAATTTAGGAAAATTATAGGTTAGTGTAATGAACCTCTAGAGATGCTCACTATCATCTAGATCCACTGCTAGTGGATAACAAATCCGTTATACAGGACAGGAAGGTACTTTAGAATTGTGCAGCAATTGCATCAGTGTCTCATGTTGGATTTTGTTTTAGTGAAAGTAATTTTGTTGCCAGTGTTGAATTTCTATTTTTTATTTGATATGAAAGTGGATTGATAATGCTGATGATAGGGAAACTAAGATATAGAAAGTTAAGTAGGCCATTCTGATATTTTGCTTTCTAGTTTTACCTAATATTTTCAAAGGTAATAATGAACTAGTCACATGTCACCAAGTACCCTTTTATCTTTCCCAACTGTGTGAGGAATATATATATGTGTGTGTGTGAGTGTGTGTGAGTTATTTCATAGACAATCTTGAACTTAATCTACTATCACTTTGAATATGTTTTGGGGTAATAGGGTAGTTTTTAAAAATTTTTGTTAAAGTAGGAAACGTAATACAAATTTTATCATGGTGTTTAGTATATTAATGGATTAGTATTTCAAATGATGTGTGTGGTGTGATTGAAATACTGTGTTTAAATTTTCTTAAAAACTTACAGTAAAAGACATATTGTCATTAACTCCCCGCAAAATACCTGCTTCCCAGTCACTCTGGACACACCCCATCATTCTTGCCACTTTCTGAGGTAGTTGTAGAAGACTTCTTTCCTGGCTTTAGTAGCAGTGTCCTGATGGTCTCGATGTCCTGAATCAGTTTGAGATGTTTACGTGTCATGGTCGTTTTGACTTTGGGAAAAAGCCAGAAGTCAAACAGTGCCAGATCTGGTGAGTAAGGTGAATGAAGACACCATCACTTTCTGTGAGCCCACTTGTTACGGTTTATATATAGATGTTCAGCTAAAGCCTCATGAGATCAGACAGGACCTTTGGAAAGTGATTAAATTACAGGGACATTAGAGCTGACTTGTTGTTGTTAGGTTGGGCCAAGTTGAAAGAGGCAGGTCACTGTGGGCATGACCTGGAGGGTATCTCTCTTCCAACTCCTTCCTTGACACTCTGTGCTTGGCAGTTCCCATGCCATGAGCAGCTTTTCCTCTGCCGTGCCGCCTTGCCTTGGAACCATCCAACTGTGGAGTGAAATGAAACCTGCAAACTGTGAGCCAGAGTAAACCTTTTCTTTAAGTTGCAGTTGTTGGGTATTGTGTCCCAGAAATGAGAACAGTAACACATTGTTTTTCTGTTGGGTGGCACTAAGCAGGAATATTCACTGTATTTTGGATCACATGGCATAAAGACATGAAAGAGGACTTCCAGAACTGCTTCAGCAAGTGGCAAGAATAATGGGATAAGTGTGTTCAAAGTGAGGGGGAATATTTTGAGGGAGATGAGTGGCAGTTGTTTTTTTACCGTAATAAATTTTTTAAAATGTAAACATTCACCCAGGTATTTCAGTCACACTACATACAGTGTTTGTAGCTTTGCTGATAGCCCAGTTAGGGAGAAAATCTCTTTAGGTTGTGACTTTGCTATCATAAATAGAAACGTCAGTTTGAAATACTCTAAGTGCCTTAGACTTTTCTCCTTTTAAATTTTAGAATCACAGTTGAGAGATACAAGATTTAATATTGGCTGACATTAATTTTTGGAAGCTTGCTTTAATTTTAGGCTGAATATAAACAGCCTGAAACACTTTTCTGCTTTTAAACTCAGACCTGGGAAATAAATACCAGTGAGCTTATATTTGATATTAAAACATTTTGAATGGCCTTAATTGTAATCCTTTAACGTCTGAATAGGATTGTTAAATATTCTCAGTTAGGCTATGTTGTAAGTTTAGATTTTCTTTATACAGTATCTCTATCAAAATTTCCAGTATATTTGACTACATGTGGGTTGTGATACATAAATTAGTGCAGGTTATGCTCTCTGGATTCATGATTTGAGAAAAAATGAACACTTGATTCTGATTCAGATTCTGATTCAGACTAATGCCACAGTAAAACAGGATACTATCCTGGAGAGAACTATCCCTTGGATTAGGGTTTCTTCTCTTAATGTGATATAGATTTCAAAAGATTCTGAGTTATTCAAGTTTGCAGCAAATTCCAACAGCTAGAACATAGATACCTTTGGTGAACTTCATATCCTGGTTTTTCATCTTTGTCAGTACTTCCAAAGCACATTCAGATATGCCCTTGATAAATGGCTTATCCACTAAAATACTGACTGTTAGGGAGTTTGAGGAAAACCCTTAGAGATGTTGGTCTTTGGTGAGCTCTACTGCAGATTCCTGAAGATCCCACTCATAATACAGCTTCATGAAAGTTGGTCCAAACTTACATTCTCCAAAAGTGGCATTTTTGATATCTGCATGGTTCTTGTTAATGACATTCTTAGCCAGCTTCCATGTCATCCAGAACCAACACAAATGAAGCCAGGTTCTCAGCTCATCCCCCAAGATGAGATTGTTCTGTGTCAGCTTCTCTTCCAACTTTTCCAAAACAAATTTCTTTGATACTGGGACATACAACAGCCACCTTCTTATGAAATTCCTTTTAACAGTGTGCTCTTTAAGTACATATCTTTTAGCTGAGTGGGCAGTGGGATCAGGTGGCACCTGAGCCTGCTCCCTCAGCATATATGGAAGTCCCCGGCACCAGGAACAACTCTGAGGGCGAAGATACAGGCGCCGTGTTGCCCCAGCTGCACTGCCTGCTGGAGCTGTGGAGGAGAGTCAAGCGGCAGTCTCACTCAGAGAGTGCCTAAGGGTCAAAGTAGGGCTCTAGGTCAATATTTTCATAATCTTGAATTTTTTAAATTTGGGAGGGAGGAGGAGAAAAGGAAGGGATTTCTTCAACCCTTACTTTCTAGGAGTAAAATCTTTCAGAAGTGTCTTGATTTTTCTTATTGTTGAATTGCCAGTCACTAGCAGAGAGGAATGAACTCCTCTGACAGTCTCAGAGTAATCAGAATTCACTCTGTGGATCGGGAAGAGATTTAGTTCTTTTACCATATGACTTTATTCCCAATCCCCGTATAATAGTGCGTTCTCTTGGCCAAGAAGAGGGTTTAAGTGCCACAGTTATCAACCTCTAACTAATATTTTTGAAGCATATGATATTAATAATAGTAATATGACAACATAGCATATTCTAATAGCATGGAATACGATATATAATACAAAATATATACATATAAAGATAACAGTATATAAATACATGTCTAAAAATGCATAGTATGAAGTATAGAAACATGCATGGTGTAACACATCATAGTTGTTTCTCTGGTGGAAGAAAGGAGGCACTAGGATTAAGAGTTGAACTGTATTTATATATTTAATTTTCAAGAGTAATAAAGTAAGTACAGTCATGCAACACCCAATGATGGGGACAGGTTCTGAAATATATGTTGTTATACAGTTTTGTTGTTGTGTGAAAATAGAGTATGTTTATATAAACAAAGATGACTGCGGTCTCACTAGGTGATATACATACTTTGTGAGACATAAATGGGGTTTGTTGTTAACTGAAATGTCATTATGCAATGGATTACTATATCTGAACCAAAAAATTAAAGTATAGTGCAGTTCTATGCCTCTTTATAAAGCTTATTGTAAATAGTGATAGTGTAATAGGATGATGAAATACATATTGTTAAACATTTTGGTTTGAAATAAAAATTGATAGAATGAATTAGAGGACAGTTTGACAAATGAAATTTTAAAGTTCATCCTTTAATACTCCTGCTGTAAGCCATTTATTTTATGTGAATATTTGGAAACACAAAGATATATGTGTAAGACTTCAACTTTTTTATAATGGCAGAAATCTTTTTTATAGTGGTAAAACCAGTCACCTAAATGATATACACAGATGATAGAATGCTCAGGAGCCATAAGAAATGATAAATTTAGAAATTTTACTTAAAAATCTGTAGTACT
Organism: Dinomys branickii; assembly: GCA_004027595.1. Taxonomy (NCBI): domain Eukaryota; kingdom Metazoa; phylum Chordata; class Mammalia; order Rodentia; family Dinomyidae; genus Dinomys; species Dinomys branickii. Next base: position 44,097 of record PVLD010008382.1, read on the forward strand.
TAAACAGTGAAAATACATAAAAAACATTAACATAAAATACAGAGAAACACACATCTCTAAAGAAAGAAATGTGAAAGTTTAGTTATCAGACTATTTGAAGGGTTGTATATGGTGATACAGATGATTTTCTTCATGAATAATTGGTGCTTTCTTGAGATATATTTGTTTTGTATTTACATAGAAAAACCTTTAATTTTGTTTTTATTAATTAAAAATACATATAAAATTAAAAGCTGCTTATTTATTATGTTGGTTTAATTACTGTGAAACAAATAAATGTTACACACAAATATTTCATGAAGCCCATACTGTGCACAGGCACTTTCTAGGTGATGAAGATACAGACAGCCTTTCGGACAGTCAGGGCACCTTTTATCGTGAAACATCTTGAATGGAAAACACACAGTAGGTCAGTAAAATAAGTGGATAAGGCATTTACATGTAGTCATCGAGTGCAGGAGGAAATTAAAATAAGATAATATAAAAATGGTGATGGGAGGGTGAGTGTGTGCAGGTGGCTTTAAGTTAGTGATCAATGCAGGTGTCCCTGAGTTTCTTCTTGGGGTGAGAATTGCATGACAAAAGGAGGCAGCCTTGGAAAGTTTCGGGGCTGAGGGCTTCAGACAGATGCACAGCAAGTGCAAAACCCTGTGGGCTGGATCAAGTTTATCATATTCAAAAAGCATGTAGTGAACGAGTAAAACTCAGTAAAATTAGAGAGGTAACAGGCCTACTTATGTGAAGTCTTCTCCTTCCTGATCATAAGGATTTTATATTGATAGGTTATGTGACAATTAAGATGTGCTTTTATATGATAGTAAATAAAACAGAAAAACAAATAAAACAAAATTGCATAGTTCTACTTCTGTTCTTTTAATTTTAAATATATATTTTCTCCTGTACTTTGTTTTGTATATTTTTAATCTCAAAGACTGCTTAATCTAAATTTTTCCATGTTAAATTTTATATAATATCCTTTTTTGTTCATACATGATTTATATTTGTGATTTTTATTATGAAAAATATGTCCAACAATTTATAATCTTGATAATTGGTAAGTGTATAATTCACTGGTGTCCAGTACATTGACAAAGTTCTACAACATCCCTATAAATACAAAATGGTATTGTATGGAAAATGAACATTTTCTGAGAAGAAGTCTCGGTTGTTGACACTTAAATTGTCTCCATTGTATTCTGTAAGTAATGCTATGATATTCCTATTGTGAAGTCTTTGATCATCTATGAAGAATTCTTTATGATAAATTTTAAAAAATGATATTGGTAAGTTAGAGTATTTATTTAAGCTGATTTATGATAACTCTACTGCTATATTATTTTTTTCCTGACATATGATACCAGTTTACATTCATATTATCAATGTTTGAGCATACTTCTACTTCAGCTGCTGTTATGGTCTTTGTCTGGTACCCCCCCACAAACCTCAATGCAGTCATAGGGTTTTTTTCGGAGGTGGCTGAATCTAGAATGTGTGATTGATTCATAGTGCAATACTGGGACTAAGGGTGCTGAAATTGAGGGTGGGTGATTGCCGGATGAGTCCACTGGTGGAATTGGCACCACCCTAATCCCGGTAGACTGGATACAATACAAGCAACCAAGAGACTTATCTCACTCTTTCCCAAAAAAGTTGCTTTTCCTATCTTCTGCCACCATGAACTGTTGCCCCTCTGTCACGTGCCACCTTGCCCTGGAGCCAGTCGATTGTGGATTGAAATCTCTGCAAACTGTCAGCTAAATAAACTATTTCCACTTTTGACTTTGGGTGTTGGATATTTTGTCTCAGTGAGAGACAAAATGCTTTCTCCCTAATACCAAGCACTAATACTTTCCCCTAATACCTAAGGCAGCTACCTTCTTCCTAATACTGTGCACTTATATTTTCAATCTAAAAGTTTTAGTAAAAAGCAAACACAACTTTGCTATTCTGATTCATAATTGTTATGAATATGTTAAAATGCCAATTGATAAATTAAAATGTATTTCACTTAAACTTTTATTATTCATGAAGAAAGGAAAGTAGTTCTCAAGCATCGTTAGTACACTAGTTAGGAAAAAATAAGTTTGTACTCAGACTTTATTTAAATCCACATAGGTAAAGAGAATCACTTAGTTTTTCTGGGTAAAGACGGTGCGTGAAGCTCAGTAGCAGATTAATTAGGTTTGTGGTCAAAGGAATAAAGATGTTGAAATCAGAGAACCAAACAGAACCTAGTATTTTTAAAGTTCTGTAGGTATTAAGAATAAAACAAACCCTGGCAGGTTGATGACAGTTACTTTAGCATATACTTTGTGCATTTGTTCTACTGACTAATGCAAAATTGACTTTTTTTTAAACCTAAACAGTCAGCTTAATTTGAAGGATGTTTTTTCTTTTTTTGTAGAAGCCTGATTCTGACTTTGTGATACATGTATGTGGAAATGTATCTTTTATCTTGGAGACTTTCATAGTGCTTACTTTCCTATTTCTCTAGGTACCATGGAGAACATATCAGGAAATAAATTTCTATGTTCCTTCGTGTTTTCCAAATTGTTCTCATTTATTTAATATAGCATAAAATGGAGAAAAATACAACTTTCTCGCTACCTTTTCTTAAGATGCCATTTCTAACAGTCTTAGTAAGTAATAGTGTGGAGGTGGTGACACTTAGCTAATAAGATGTATGAAATGTGAAGTGGGAAAAATTATTAATAAAGGTGCTAAAGATAAAATGCTAATATGTATAGTTCCTATACATATTAGCAATATAACTCATAATTTTATAGTTTCAGTAAAATTACTTTAAAATTACCAATGGCCGTACTTCTTTTCTCTGTTGATCTTACTAAATCTTCATCACGTTGGACTTTTCTTGACTTTCCTGATGTCCTCCCTGGTATTTCTTACCTAAGTATTTGCCTAGCGTTTACACTGCTTCAGAGTCTGTATGGCTCTGCCTCCTTTTTTCTGTATGAAAACTGTGATACTTCCCATGTGCTGATAATGCATTCTACATGCCTGTCTCCCACTTGTCTGCCCTGTGGTTTTCTCAGCCTCAGTAAATCTGACCTGGAGGTTTCATTTAAGCACCCGTCTCACGTAATTCGGCTGCCAGCCCCGATAGCGGAGCCCTGCTGCTGCTTCAGCTCTCCCTCTGCAGAAGCCCCTGTGACTAAACTGTCGCCACTTACTTCGTTACCTGCTGTCTTTCTCTGCTGTAATGCTGAATATTGTCATTTGTCTTAGCTTCCGTTGTCAACAGTATTTAAATGACATTTATTCTTAAAATATAAAGGTGAAGTTTGTACATATAATTTGGTCTTGTGAAGCTTGTGGGGAAAGTGAGCACATTGGGCAGAAGTCTTGTTTTTTCATTGTATATTTCTAGACAGTTGCCCGACCATGTAACGAACTAAGCAATTTTTTTGAATCATCTGCCCAGTGACTACGGGAAGAGCTTTTCTTTAGTTCTGTGTAGTTTTGTGAAATGAGAGATCAGTTTGGACACAGTTAATTGTTTTTAATCCTTTTTATTGTAGAGTTCATCTTGGTTTTGTTATTTAAAGTTATCTGTGGATTCTTCTTAAAAAATTGATTGAATGTATAAAATATCTTTTCCCATTCTTTTTAGGCTTTGGAAGGAAAGATGTGGTAGAACATTTACTGCAGATGGGTGCTAATGTGCATGCCCGTGATGATGGAGGCCTCATTCCGCTCCATAACGCCTGCTCCTTTGGCCATGCTGAGGTTGTGAGTCTGTTACTGTGCCAAGGAGCTGACCCAAATGCCAGGGATAACTGGAACTATACACCCCTGCATGAAGCTGCAATTAAAGGGAAAATTGACGTCTGTATTGGTAAGTATGATTTGATGATATCCAAATTGTAAGGCAACAGTTTCTTTCTTTTTATTGTGGGGTAATTTGTGCTTCCTCAGAATAGGTGAAGATGTATTGCTTCTTCAAGTGGAAGTGGAGAGATGGTAATCTAAAGCTAATTAAGAACAAGATTCACAGCAGTAACTCCAAATGCAAGCCAGATACCCACTAGTGTAGAACTAAATTTTGATGGATTACTGTGGTCAAATTTAATTTATAGTCTCTTTATTAAAAGGCTCCAAAATCTCCATCCTTGCTTCAATGAGAGCCATTATAAAGTATAAATTTTTACTAAATTGGATGGCATATTTGGGTACCATAAGTTGATTCAGAGAAAGTCACCTACTACTAAGGCAGAGGCCTTTTCTTTATGTTGTTAAATTGAATACCAGCCAATGTATTAATCCTGGAGTATGTGTTCTGAATCTCATAGTTCAAAACTTAATATTTTCAGCATGTGCCATAGACAAAACAAATGCTAAACAAACTGAACTTTTCAATCACTTAAAGTAGCTCAGATACGTGAATTTCTATTCAATCAGCATTTCTTTCACAGATGTTTGTATTTAGGTCTTTGCTTTATTCTGTTAAACTTTTTATTTTGAAATCTGAAACAAGCAAGCCTCTAGAGAGTGGACAGTTTCTTCTGAGTCCATTACCTGTTTCCTGATACTCAGGCTGATGGATTTTTGTTCAACCACTGGCAGATTAACTTGCCTCATCATTGTCTTCCCAGATGACATTTCATTTTCTTTATGTTAAAACTGCAATATACGTCATTTAAGAAGTTGTACGATTAAGACTTTAATAGTGACTAAGATTATTCCTTCCTTATAGCCACTGTGTTTTTTTTTTAATTATCTCAATGCTTGGCATGCAACTTCTCTACCACATTGTCTCTCATCTTTTGTCACTTCACTACCCGTTGACATAACCCTTGGTATAGTCTGTCCTTTCAGTTTTCTGACATACTCCATTTTTTGTTAATTCCCTCATTTCCTTTTTAGTATCACTAACCAGCCGCGTCCTGGACCAGGTTCATCAGACTACCTTGAAAAGCTTGAGCTTACTCTCACCACAAAACCTCTTTTGTATGTGGTAACTGTGACTGAATTTTGTAGTTATTCTTACCTAATCTAGACTTTGAACTTCTTTGTCTTACTACTACTGTGTCACCTTATCATATCTATTGAATTTTTCTCAATTATTAAAAAATACTATATTGTTTTCATTTTCTGAAAATAGTATCCTTGTTAGCTGGCAGGATTCTATTTGTCTGTCTGTAGCTCTCTGAACCTTGTTATTCTGTGGGTGTTTTGAGTATCTCATTGAAAATAGTATTCCCCTCATCCTCCTCATCTTTCTCTTCCTAAATCCCCTCTCCTCAAACGGACATAATGAAAATGCTCCTTTTATTTAGATTCTGCTGAAAGGATTAGATGTGGGGCTTAGATTTTTTTTTTTTTTGGTGTTTTTGTGGGGTTGTTTGTTTGTTTGTTTTTTGATTTGAATAAAGGATCTCACCATGTATCCCAGGCTAGCCTCAAACTCATGGTTTTTGGAAGAATGGATCACTGCAGGCTCAGCTCCCACAGTGCTCATTAATTTTGAGCGCAGACTGCTTTTCTTTTGTTTAAGTTTGTATGCCTTATAGAAGTTGAGTAAAGGGCAGGCGACCTTTGAAAGTATAATCAAAATATAATTGAGATACAACTGCTTGTAAGTAAAGTATATAGCATACTTAAAGGAATCAGGATTGGTTATAGACCCTTCTGTATATTTAGTTAGCTTTTTAAGAATCTCTTTGTAGGTTTATTCTCAGGTCCTTTGAAACCTCTCATAGCTTGTACGTCATATCTCCTGAACTTGAGCATAGTTAAGGAACTCTGAAGTGTTTGTATGAGGCAAATTTCTACTGTTGAGACAATTGGAAAAAGGAATTAGAAGCCATCTCTTTTTTTCCTTGTTGCTTGAATCTAATAGTTTTGAGAAATTTGTGTACAAAATTGATTTTAAAAAGTTTTTGCCTCAATGTCAAAATGCTGGCCTGATTATTTTAAGATTAATCATACTTCAGAGTTCATTAATGTTTGATATTTCAATATTGTATATAAAACAATTTACTTTAGAAATTAACTTTTTAAAACTTATTTTTTCTCTTTTCTCTATCCCCAGAATATAGTCTTCAAAAAATTTTTAAAAATTTATTTTCTTTTAGGAATGTATGTCATACAATGTTTTGCAGTTGTTAGTGCTAGTAAACCTATTTTAAAAGCGGATTGTAAGTGTACCTTTCATGGAGTCAGTTGGTAAAAGGCACCAGGTCATAATAATGGATATTTGTCGCTTCTTTTCTTTTTGGCTAACCTGTATCCAATGCCTTTTCCAATTTTACAGATGAAATTGTAGCTATGGACAGTTACGGGAAGAATACAGAAATTACTGGAGGCACATCTTCCTTCCTTTCCACCCCTTAGTGGTCAGGGATGCCCTCTGGTCAGCCAGACATTCCTTTCCATAATGTAGAATTTTGTGTACAAAGTCATAGACATATAAAGAAGTTATTCACAGCAGCAGATTTTTGCTGCAGTGTTGGCAGTGACCTGGCCATATTGTTCCTACTAAAAGACAGTTACACTTCCTACTCCTTACCCTATAGATTTCTAAGGTTGGTCCTCTACCTTCCTGTCAGTTCAGTTTAAGACAGACATTGATTTTTATAATTCCCACTGCCTTTTGCTGTTTCCCTGGGTATCACATTGCCATCTGTCCTTGTTTGCTGCGTTTCTCCAGGGTGAAAGGAACAGAATACGTTTGTTTTGGAAGCTTCTTCTGGGTTCTTCAGAGAAAGGCTACCACAACAAATAATTCTAAAGATAAAAGGGGTAAATGGTCTTCTAACACATGTGGGATTCTCATTGGAATATCCTAACATTTAAACCTGAAGCTTGATAAGCTAAGTGAAAAGTAGCAATCCATTTTAGTCAGCTAGAGGGAAATAGCTAGAGAATAATCAGCATGTATATCCAAGATTACTGAAGGGATCAGATGAACCCTTGAGTTAAAAATTCCCAGGATAATTAAAGTATGATGTGGAAGAGAATTCCTGGACTGCCTGAAAAACATGTTTTGTATTTGTGTAATTTTTGTAAAAAATTAAATAGATGATGTATCAGTCAGCATTTACTAGAAAAACAGATATAACGTAAGATATACAAACGTAAAAGAATTTACAAGATTGGTTTATGATGGTCAGCCACAGAGTTGGGTGAGGAGGTGTGCAGAGCATTTTTGCATACTGGACAGTGAAGGAATCAGTCAAAGATCTGGAGCTCACTGCAGCCTCCCATGTGAGTCTGTATCAAGAGGCCAAAGGGTCTGCGATAGAAGGCTGAACAATCAGGAGGCTGAAGAATCGGCACTGGAAGCCAGGAGATGACACCCAAGGTGAAGGCAAAGACTGGAGTTCCTCCGCAGAAAGGGAAACAGATCTGTTCTTCATTTCCCTGTATACCATCCATGCACAAGCCGGCCTAGGGTGCATCTCCCACACTGTAGGGTATGGAATTGCTGAGTACTATAGTTGAGCTGCTCTTACTCAGCTTGGCACAATCACTAGAAACTTTGAAGGTCATATGTGAGAAATAGCCCCAAATACAGGGAAAAAGTCTTAACATATGGAAATCATAAATAAAACAAAATAAATCCAGCAAAGTCAACATTATTTTAAAACTTAGTGTGATTTAAATGTTCTAGAAGAAAAAGAAAGAACTGATGGAAGCATTAAGAATAATTATAAGTAAGAAAACTCATCTTGATAGTGAAAAGGCTTAAAGAATTCCGTGCTTCGTTGATAAAACACATTGAGGAAGATGGATGCTGACATTGTTCTGAATGCCTACATGAAAAAATTAGGCAAAGGACTTTTCATTTACATCATTGAAATCTTGAAGACATTGAAGTACCTTCCAAAGACTGCTTGAAGAACAGGATTAAACTGTAATTCTCTTCATAAACGGCAATTCTTCAACTGTTGGGAGTAAAGAATTCTGCACAGAGGAAGTGACATTATATTAGGAAGCAAAGCTCCTGCCACTTGCTTTTCTGTACTTTCAAACAGTTCTTGGTTTTGATACAGGAAAATACAGAGGTTAAGAGCAGAATATATTTATTGACAGAAAAAAAGCTTCTGTCCAAGAGAGGGACAGAAGGGGACCCAGAGTGGGTTACCCAGGACTCTGTCTTTTCTAGGGACTTTTATAGAGAAAAACCATGAGGTGAGGAGGGTCCAACGTAGGGGAAATGGACAAAACTATGGTCAGCCAATAAGACTGCAAGGATAATTGTTCAGGTAAGACTGAGTAAACTGGGATCAAATGGGGAAGCGAGTCAGAGTCAAGGGACATGAATACAGAAGGGGCTTTTCCTGTGGGGAGTCGGACTAGCGACTCTTCCTGGCTTTTAGAAGGTGGTTGTTACTTATTTAGAGTATCAGTCCCTGACATTTACACCTAGGGAGGTATGTGGGTGCATTTGTTTAGGCCGCTTTGTCTTGAGGTCTGGCCCACAGGTATCTTATCTTTTATGTTGGCTCCTCTGAGGACCTGGCCGGGTCTGACTGCCTGTAATATTTCTATCTAACTCAGCTGCCTGTAACAGTTTTTTCTGTCTTATATGCAGAGACTCAGGGGATCTTACCTGGGAGCCCCAAATTTAAGTTGCTACCTAAAAATCTAGTAATTAGGATTTAAAAAATAGTTTTGTTTTCTAGGTTCACTGACCTTAGGTGGACATAGTGGTTGTAATCACAACCTTTTTTAGTATTAAAATGTAGATAATAACTATATGCTGTACAGTTAAGAGGATCAAATGAGATAATCTAGGTAAAGCAACTTAGTGCAATGTCTGATGTCATATAGTATGATATTTGTATATAACATATGCTCAATAGTTTGCAAGGGCCGGGGATATAGCTCAGTGGTGTAAGCTGCCTGGCAAGCACAAGGTCCAGAGTTTGATTTCCGGCACCAAATAAATAGTGTGCAGCTTCTCTTATTTTGAAAATACCAAGATTAGAATTATCCTGTTGTGTTATATGATTTTGACTCAGACACTGTTATAGTTACTGAAAATGTAAGAGAAAGTAAAATCTGATGGTATTTTTCTTGAAATTGGCTTATTGGGAGAGATTAGGCAAGCTATGTAAAGATAGTATCATTTAATAACATAACTAAAAGTAAGTTGGTTATCTAATTGAAATAGCTATAATTTTCATTTTTCCTATCCCAATTCAGAACTTTACTTACTATTTAATATGTGAAAGGATTTCTGCCAGATTTTTTCCCTAGTGTTTACAATTTAGGAATTCTTTGTTATAAAATTATATTTTACCTCTTCCCTTCTTTGTCAGAAAAAGTTGCATGGATCAGCCTATGGTCATTATAAAACTCCAGTTCATTTAGTCAAATATAATAGATCAACCTTAATTAAATCCTGGTTCAGAAAAAAGGATGGTATTACAGTCTGTAGTCTATATGTAATTTATATATATTTTATGTGTATATATGTATGAATGAAATTAGGTGGCAAATAACCCAAGTGACTAACTTGTTCATTATGACCTGATAAAATGTATGGAGTTACCAGCAACAGAGAAAACTGCTCTTTGAATGAGAGTAATTGAGAGTCGTTGTGGTCTGCTGCAAAGAACAATGAAACAGGCAATCAAGGGACCTAGCAAATGCTTGCAGATCTCCCATTAAAAAGCACTTCAATTTGTGACAAATAATAGTGCAGATTACTCACTGGGCCTTATTTGCTTTTTTTAATCATATAAAATAGTGGGGCTCATATTTATTTTTATCTGCCGGCATTTTATAGAGATGATAGAATGCTATATATTTTATAGTTTTGCTGTTAAAACCTTTTTCTAATTATAGGAAGTGACGTCCTACATATAGCTAACTTCCATAGAGAGGATGCCACATCTATAGATTCTGTCAGTCATGCAGTAGAAATTATTGCAAGGAATTGGGAAGAGTTGCCTCTTTATTTAGTAGGTAGATTTTTTTGTCATCATTTCCTTAACTGTACTGTTTGTACGTAATATTAGGTATTGTGAGTACTCTAGAGATGATTTAAAGGATCCAGGGAGTACGGTGTGTTCATATGAAGGACTTTAGCCTCTACAGAATTTTATATCCTCTAGGAGGTCCTGAAACCAAGCACTTGTGAATGTCAGGGGACTACTGTAATGGCCCATAATGTTTACATCTTAATTCCTGTAACCCAGGGGTATTTTATTTTATATGACAAATAGGAATTAAGGTTGCACATAAAATTATGGTTGCTAATTTTTTTTTATAATCTATTTTTTCTTTGTTTGTACTTTGTTCTCATATCTAAGAATATATGGCCAAATCTTAGATCATGGAGATTTAGCCTTGTGTTTTCTTATAAGTGTGTTTGTTCTTACATTTAGGTATTTGATCCATTCAGCATTAATATTGCTATATGATGTGATGGAAAGAGTCCGACTTTATTGCCGTACATATGGCTATTCAGAGTCCTTTTCATTTCCTTAATACTCCTGTTTATTTCTTCAAGGTTGGTAGTAATACCATTTAATAATTCGAGTCAGCTTCATTTTTTGGCTAAGTTTTTGAGTTTGCAATCGTATGCACATTGGTAGTTCCTTTCTTGTTGTCATGTGGTGCTGCACTGTACAGATGTGGCACAGTCGGTGGCTCTTTGGGTTCTTTCCAGTCCACGGCTGTCACGAAGAAAGCTGCTGGGAACGTTGGTCCATGTGTCTTAGCGTGGATGCATTGTTTCACTTTCCTTGAATCCCTAGGAGTAGGATTGCTGATGGGATGGGAAGGATATGTTGGACTGTAAGGGAAACTGCATTTCCCTGATAGCTGAACATGCTTAACATATTTTTGCATTGTATTGAAGTCTAAATTTATTTAAATTCAAAGAGGAAAGTATCTGATGTTTCACCACCATGGAATAATAAGGTCAGATTTCTATTTGGCAATTTTTTTAGTTTATAGTGAAATAAGATTATAGTTTTAATTACATTGCAGAAATACAGGAAAGCAGTTTTTGATTGGAGGGTCTTTGCTTGAAGTGTCTTACAACAGCTCGCTTAGAGTACATTTTTAAAATAAAAGAATCAGCTATTCCACATGAAAAATTGAGTATATTATGTGTTTCTTTGTAAGGCTTAACTATAAAAGTCAGGTGGACTCTGTATAATTAAAAAATAGTTACCTAAAATATGCCTAGTTAATTCTGAGATAATATTGTCCCAACTGTTTGGATATATTTTTCTAAAATTAAGAGTAATAGGTTATTTTTAATAGCTTGTTGCCTGAAGCAATCACGATCTCTAATACTCAAGTATTTTTGTTTTGTGCTATAATGTTCTGCTAGCATTGAGAACATTAGCTGCTTTTCCAGGATCAGAAGGCACAAAGATATTCCCTGAGCTCTTTCTTCACATCACTGGCTTTGGTGAAGTTCTTACAGCATTCCACATTTGCCCAGTATTAAGAAATAAGAAATACAAGTATCAAAGACTGATCTTTATTGTTTTGATACAGTATAAACCTACAGTTTACATTGGCATCTAAAAGTAGGTGTAAAATGTGTTTGATATTTGCATAGGAATACATGAGTGTCTGAGATACTGCAAATTCTCATTCTTTTAAGTTAGGCTCAAAATAGTACTTTTTTTGAGACAGTATCTCACAATGCAGTCCAGGCTGGCAGTGAACTCACTTTGTAGCTTAAGCTGGCCTCAAACACACTACGATCTTCCTGTCTCAGCCTCTCAAATACTGGGATTACAGGTGTGCACCCCCATGCCTGGCTAGCACCTAATTAATTAGACTATTACTCAGCTTCTTATCCATAGTGTGCACTAATGCAAATAAGACGTACTGAACCAAGCCTTCTTCTTGTGAATTACTTTGTCACTCCAAACATGTTTCCAGAGTATGTCATTAGATACTAGTAATAGGCAGTAACACTGAAAGAGTGACTTTTATTATTCATTGCCCACCATAGTGAACTAATGTTTAAATTAGCTTCCATCTGTCAAGTAGCTACTTATATTTCATTAAAATAAGTAACTCAGTGTTGATTCTAATCATGCCTTGACTTTTGGTTATAATGGATTTTCTACAAAAAATGGGAAGTTAAATATTTTTGGTTGTTACTAATAGATTAAACCCCAGATTTGCCCGTCTTCAGTGAGGAATTGAGTCAGGGAAGTAGAGGGAACAAGTGGTGGTGGTTAGTGTTCTGAAATTTGCTGCGGATAGATATTAGTAAAGGGTTTCCCCTGATGTATCACAAAGGACTTTGCCCAGTAATTTCACTCTGCAGGAGACTGTCAATGTAGATTGCTTCCCATTTCACTGGGGAAGAAAGGAGAAATTAGAAAATACATTGATAACAACTGTCACACTATATTTTTTGTTTCAATGAACTTTGTTGAATTAAAATTTATTAAAATAATTTAAAAATTCAGTCTATTGGTTATACTAGCTACATTTCAAATATTTCCTAACCATACCTGGCTTTTAGTTATTATATTGGATATGGAATTTCCATTATTGCAGAAAGTTCTTTGAGTGCTGTTAAGACCTCGTCAGCCTGTGTTCACAACCCATTTTTCATAACAGTGGGGTCATTCTATGCATTCCATTTTTATTTTCTCATTTTTTTACTTGGTACTATAAACGTAGTTTATCAATAAATGCTTTAACTTTTCAAAGAACTTCAAAAATTATATAGAAATAACCAATTTTTATTCAATCACTATGTTATAAACAGTACCCTAGAGAATATAATTTTTATTAAGTATTTGTATAAACTTTAATTATTTTAGGATAAACTCTTGGAAAACCCTAGCTTCTTAATAAGGATCAAAAAAGTCTGTCACTCAAGAATTCCTTTCCAGTTTGTGATTCAGTCTGTCATATTATCTGAGAGCTGGGTTAAGAACAGATATTTCCCCGATGTTCCATATGCCTTTCAAAAATCAGTTGATAATTCAGCAAAGGCTTGACAGTTTGATTCTTTCCTTTTTGTTTCATTATTGTCTTTTTTCCATTTTCCTGCAAGAATTCCTCCCTTCTGTATTTTTGACATCAGTTTCTCATGTGGAAACTAAATTAGAAAGTTTTAAACAAGTCTCAGTGTAACATTTTCATAAAAATGAAAAGTGGACAAAATTTCCTACTTGTATTCTTAAGAAACAAGAGTCAGGAATGATAACAGTTGTCTTTTCTGAAACAATACCACCCCCTCCACCTACGCCAGTACACTAAGTGTCAATATCTTGATGACTTCCCTACTTGTATTTAAACTGCTGTCAAAAAGGTTAAAGTGTTTTTGCCTTTACCTAATAAATTTACCTGATACTGCTATAGTATACATTCTGGATAATGGTGGTAAATATATACATAACACACTATATATGTCTATGTATTTTTGTTGTTATGTACAATGTCTTTAGATTTGTTCATTATGTTTTATAAAATTCTTCAAAAAGCACTAATATTCATACGTAGGGAAACAAAGACTAACATACCTCATGCATTTTTTTTTTTTTTTTCCCGGGACCGGGGATCGAACTCAGGGCCCTAGTGCTCAGCGGCAAGCACGTAGCCCACTGAGCTGTACCTCCAGCCCTTCCTCATGCATTTTTAAAAGTGACTTTAAGGTTTCGCTTAATGTGCAAGTAGGATTTTACATTACTCTAACAGGCTAAAACAATCCATGGCGGGTATGTGGCACATGCCTATAGTCTCATTTACTCAGGAAGCTGGAGCGGGTAGATCACAAGTTTTATGCAATTTATCAAGACCTTGTCTCATAAAGCAGAGGAGAGCTAGTAGCATAGGGCTCCCTGGTTTGAGTTCCCAGAATCACAAACAAATAAATAAATAGAAGCATCACTATCAGTACAGTGGTAGGCAGTCTGGAAATGCGTAGCTTAAGGTTGGTGTTGTATGAAATGGTATTTGATACAAATGTGTCATGTCACCGGGCAGTTCTTCTTTGCATGGCTCTCATGTTAGCACAAGCTTGTGTGTGTTAGAACTGTTTCCTCACCTGTATGGTTCCACAGTTAGCAAGACTTGAGATGCAGGTACAGTTTGGAGGCAGATTCAGGGAGTCCTCACCAAACTAGCAAGCTAGGCAGGAAAACAACTGTAGTTACTGGCTTTTAGTTCTTGGCTTACTTAAACCTGCTGATCTTTTCACGTTGGGCGGGTACTAGAATATTGATCTGTAAACACAACCCAGGATTAAGAATGTAAACATAGACTTACTAAAAGACAAAAAAAATATTGTGTATTTAAATATACGTTTATTTAGGGTCAAGCCTGAAAATTTCTAAACTTGCTGTGGCACAAGGAGTCGGGATTAAAGCATATATTTTGTTTTTCATTTGGGCAGTTTCGTTTTCCCTTCATCTGTTGAAAAATTATACCTGAGGATGAGATTGAGGGAGTAAGAACAGGAGGTTCTAGTGAGCACCTTAATCCTTTATTTCCATGGGTCATCTAACAGCTTTGAGCCTTAATTTCTTGTTTGTAAAATGTACATCATATGTACTGAACAAGGTTGCCGTGTGAAGCTAAATAACATACGTGAAGCAAGTAGATCTTCAGAAAATGCTTGTCTCCTTTGGTTCCCTTGCCCCTCTGTGGCCACACGACCTTATGTAGGTCCTCTTTAAATTCTGGCTTGGAGTGGGTGAGCAAAAGCTTACTGACTGCGGCTGCTGGTGCTGCTCTCGGTTTCCGTCGGTGCGCATTAGCGCATGCCCTTTGTTTCATATCCTTTGTAATTTTGTACATTTTAATTATAATTTGGTAAGACATGAATAACCTCCCTTTGCTACTGAGTTTTTAATGAACTTAATGAAGGTATGGCGTGTAACATTTTTTAAACAAATATTTCAATATAAGGAATAATAAAATCTGCTGGTCCACTGGGACCAAATATAAAGTGAAAGCTTAGTAAAGTTAAAGAAGTATGAACAATGGTTAATAGTTTTTGTTTTATGTTTTTGGGTTTTTTTTTTTTTTTTTTGAGACAAAGTCTTGCTGTGTAGCTCGGCCTTAAACTCACTGTGTGGCCAAGACTGGCCTCAAACTCATGGTAATTCTGCTTCAGCCTCCTGAGTGCTGGGATTATAGGTGTGCACCACCACACCTAACTGGTTAATATTTTTTGAAGCAAGTCAGTTATGGATAAATAGTTTTTTTTCAAGCTGCCAGAGGGCATCATAGTTTCTTATTTCTCAAAATTATAGTGCACTAGTATTGAAAGAAGAACAAAGGGCAGAGAAGGAATTTCATTATTAAAAGAAAAAGGTAGCTTTTGCCTCCTCCAAGTTTGGAAAAGGAGCTGAGATGGGATCTCAAATAGCATAGGATTGAATACGACCATTAAGAAAGTTGCTAATAGGATAATTTTCAAACCTGAAAGAAAAAGAAAACTATTTTAAAACTTTATTAAATTGTTTTTAATTAAATAATTTAACAGTTCCCTAGAGAGTGGAAAATCTTTAAGTTTATACTGAGTTCCCTTCAGGTTGGAAGTACTACAGAATGCTGGAGTTTGAATCTGGTGAATCAGTTCTCAGAGGCATAGGAAAATAATAGAGGTGGTGTCATTTGGTAAGAAACAAATTCAAAGCAAAATGTTATGATAAAGGTTTAATCCTGTTTTCCTTGGGGAATATTTTAAAATTACACCTTTTAACGTGGTAACTTATAATACTAAAACTGGCTTTAGTTGGTCTCATTGTTTCAGACACATAGAAAACTTGTCTGCAATGCTGGTAAGTCCTTGGGGCCTTGAGAGAGAGGAGGTAGAGTGAACAGTTTAGGGAGATTCAGAAAGGTGGGCAGAAAAAATGTGGGTAGAAAAACCTCTGAGATAGTTTGGGAAGTCACCTTTCATATGTGGTTCTTGTCCATTTACACCTGAAAAACTTATGTGATCCTATTACGGACTAAAGTTGTAATATCATAAAGACGCCTCTCTTAGTCCTAGGACCTTTCATTTAGCTGAATCTAGTTGAATACTAGAGAAGGTAGCCTCTAAAAGTAGAAAACAACAATTGGTGTGGCACAGATTAATTTATTGTTTCTAGGGCTATTACCAACTCACCCTTATTTTAGTCCACTATATTTTTTAGCAATGTATTCACAATCCTGTTTTGGGTGAAAAGATCTTGACTTGGATGACAAAGTATTTCCTGTTACATGGGTTGAGCCAAGCTAATGATATGTATCTATATATCTATTTCTATCTATATATAGGCTGTAACATTCCAATTTGCTGAGTTAGGTTTTATAAAAGAAGAAATGGAGATCGACAGTGGTGAAATACCATGCTCAAGGTCAGACAGATACTGAGTACAGAGTATTCTAAAACTCATGTTTGACTGACTCCTGGAACAGCACTTTTGACTTATTCTCTCTTACATTTTTAAGAAAAAATGCAGTTATACATATGTTGTTATAGCGATTCTTACATTTATTTCAGTGTCTACCTTATTTTGTAGTAAATTGTGATTTGAGTAAGCAGATAATACTGATTTCACAAATTTATTATGGCCTTGCTTAACTCTGTGCTTTGCAAAAAGGGTATAATTGGTTTTAGATACAAAAATCTATAATACGTACAGAATAATCTATGTCTAAGTTATCACAGATGTAACATACTTTTTTAAAATTTGGAGTTTTATACTATCAAAAATACATGAGGAGCAAATTTTAACTGGGAGGTGTTTATTATGAAATTTCATGCTGAAGTTTGATCATAAAAGATTTCAAGAGATGTATTTAAATTATGAGATCACAAAGAATTCTCTCATGTAAGTTCAGTAAAATTTTATTCATTTGGCTTAATTTTTTGAAGACATAAATACTGTACTTTAATTTTTTTTAAGAACATTATTTTGTGCATATGCTTGCAATAATCTGAACATTTTAAAAATCCTTGTTTTATCCCCTAAAAACCCTGTGATGTAGGTACTGTTACTACCTCCAGATTTACAGATGAGGAAATGGAAGCAGAGGGAGAGAAAGTATCTTCCTAGGGTTCCAGAAGTAAGTGGTAGCCAATTTGGGATTCCTGGCCAGGCTCTTAGCCGTGTCTGTGTTTGTTGTTAACTGTAACTGTAACACATTGCTATTCATAAGTGAGGCCAACTGGGTAGCAGTGATCTTGACTTTTTTTGGAAAAAAATTATTTTAAATAAATGGAGTCTTTTTTTCCTAGTGAGACATGTGGGAAAAAGTTATAAATAAATGTCTATGTAATAGGGAACACAAAGGCAACTAGTAGTTCACTATGGTGAAATTAAGTAATTTATCACAAATATGCTGATCCCAGATGTTGACAGAATTCTGAAATTTTAGCCACTATATATTAAAAGATTAAAACCAAAAAAATTACGACTGGAACCCTAGATCTTTGCAAAATAGCTACTTGACTATTTGAAGACTTAACGCTTATTTTTAGCATCTCTACTTTGTGACAGGATGTGTGATTTATTTCACATTAGCCTTATTTATTAATATTATCACCATGTTTAATGTGACTCAACAGGAAGGACTATTACATTTTTATCTGGTGGTACAACTTAATTACTTCAAGGAGTAGGTTTTAGAAAGCATTGTTTTGGCAAATACCATGCATAGAAATGCCTTTTATATGAAGAGAAGTATCACTCATAAAAATACATATTTGTGTTAAACATTAAAACAATATATAGATTATAAAACAAAAGTACATGTCCTAATGATTTCACTCTCTAAGATGTAATTACTACTTTTTATGAACTAATCTATGTATCATGTATAAATCTGTGTATTCTAAACCCAGTTTAAATTGAAGATGTGTTACTTCAGTAAACATCCTGCCTGCTACTCTTCTCTCAGAGCTAATGCCTCTTTCTCTATCACTGTATTTATATTTCTTCCTGCTTTTCTGGCCAAATTTTTTAAGTCTAGAACCAGACAGTAAGCCAAGCTAGACCAAGTTCTTTCTAGTGAAAATTTGGAAATAAGAGTCAGATAATACCAGTAAGTGTGTTTGTATCTGAAGGCTAGATAGCAACAAGGGTAAATTTTTGGACACATTTCTGCCTCTGCTTTTGATGGTTTACCTCTGTTCTTTAAGAAATGTTCGTATTGTTAACTTACGTAGTCAGTACTAAGAGAATGTTTATAGACCACATAGCATCTGATATTTGGAAGGCTCCTTAGAGATTAATTTTTACTATTTACTATTATTGTAATTCTTTTTAACTTAAGTAAATAGTAAATTCTATTTATTGTCTCAATATGCAGATTTACTACTATTTTTTATGCTTGTAAGCCACACATTTTTCCAATGAAGCATAATGTGCAGAATCCTGATAGATTAAATTTCAGAGATGAGGAGAAGCATAGACTTTCAGGGATATTGTTAAGTGTCTTTTAAGAGGTGGGACCTCCTCACCGTTGAGTATATGCACCAAGAAAAGTCAAGATGAAGGCTAAGGCCTGACTACTTAGGCTAGCTAAGATACCACAGACTATTTTTCCTTATGACTTACATAGACAGCAGAAAGAAGGATGAGGTGAACGTGCCAGATCCCTATGTTCCATGTACCATACAAAAGGTATGACACTGAAAGAAAAAGGGACAAATGACTGCATTAAAAGTTGTAGGTTAACCAGTTTTTGAAGCAGAATAGATGAGACAGAAAGCCTCATTCATCCTTAGAAGTGGGAATTGATAATTCACTGACTCATGACAGCAACCCACCGATCCTTCTTCTCTTCCTCCAGAGTATCACAAGGCAGGGGACCAATACTCAGACTAACTACAGTTCACCTGTTTATCTGTGAACTCTCTGAGGATACCTGCAGAGTTTCCAAGGCACAGTGGTAGAGCCATCACCGTACATAGGTCAGCAAAGAATTAGCTGTTCTAAAATGTCAGAGGTTCTAAAGTAGAAAATGTTTGTTTTGGAATAGCACTGTTCAATAGAAATACAATGCCAGACACAAATGTCATTTAAAATTTTCTAAGAGCCACATTAAAAAGAAATGGACGATATCAATGTAATAGTTTTTTTTAATACAATATTCAAACTATTCAGTGAGTTTTAAAATGTCTTTTCAACAAAGTTTCTGAAATCTAGTCTATAGTTTATACTTTAAGCACAGCTCAGTTAGCAATAAAGTATTTATGGGCCAGATGTGGTGGCACATGACTGTAATACTTGAGAGGCTGAGGCAGAAGGATTGCTTCAAATTCAAGGCCAGCCTAAACTGCTAGCAGTATTCTATCTCAAAAAAAAAAAAAAAAAAAAAAAAAAAAAAAGGCAAAAAAAAAAAAAAAAAGCCCAGTAAGTTTTCTTGGGTAATACTTGATCTGTATTTGGATTTTATAAAATTTACTATTGAAAAGTAAGTTCACATACCTGATGTTACAAATATACTAAACATTTCCCAGTAGCTAAACCAACTATTGGTTTTTAAATTTAAATTAATGAAAATTAAGTGCAAGTAAGAAATCAGCTCATCATTCTCTTTAGACATATTTCAAAGGCTCAGGGGTCACGTGGAGCTAGGAGCATCACACTGGACAGAGAAGCTCCAGAGCCCTGGGTAATTACTGTTTTATAGCTAGAGAGAGGAAGCTAAGGTGACGTAGCCTTAGTTCAGAACTTTTCTCCAGAAACCTATCTTGGTTCCCTGTGTGTTGTACTAGAGTAATTGTTCTTTAATCTCTGTTTTAGAGAGCTTTATAGGTGGGTCACATTAGGCTGTGCATTATGTAATGACGTTTTCAGGTTCTGACAAGGATATGAACTAAGATGAAAGAAGGTTACTTCACTCAGTGAATATCACTAATCACTTAGTACAGAAGATGCAATTGAGCATCAAAGAAATGTTTATCTCATGTTCTCCGGAGAAACTTGCTTATTAGCATGAGTATGTTGAGAGGGAACAGAACTGATCATTCTTTTTTATGTCTCATATTTAATCTGGTTTACACGGTGTTTATGTCCTTCTATAAATGCTAGAATTGGAAGAATTTAGATGAATATTCAAAGGTTGAAACAGTGCTATAAAATAAGTAGGTCTTAATCATTGAAAAGAGTTCTGAAAAGAAATACAAAAATAAGATGTTTTTCAAATGCAAAATTTAGCAAATGAGTTCTTTTGATTTGGCAAGTTGGACCTAGACCTTTTATGTCTTGGTTGCAGGATAGTGCTATAGAAAATCTTTAACCTATCTACTTTAACCTAACCTTTAATCTTTAATATCTACTTTATTTTTTGCTTATTTTATATTTAAAATATTTTTGAGAGAATAATATAATTGATGTCATCTAGATTAAATCTGGCTCATAAATGGTAAGGTAATAGTTTTACAGCTGTAAATAATTGGATTTCTTTTGCAAACATACATGGAAACAAATAGATCTTTGCTTGACATACATGTAATATAGCATGTATGTTAAAGTAGATTTGGAAATTAACCTTCAATGTGGCTACTGTACTATTTATTAGCTTGCATGGTTTCTGTTGAGTTTCAGTCAGGGAGTTGTTTCTGAGTTATATATGAAAAATTTTTTCCCACATGATCAGTTTATCCTTGTTTAAACTTTTGTTGTCCTCTCTCTAGCATTGATCATTGAATCCAGAGCCATCACACTGAGCTACATGTTTGCAAAATGTTAGACCTTCTAATTCCATCTTTTGTCCACCAAATTTTTTTTCTTTTTTTGCTGTATTCTTGGGAATACCTATTGATACATTTTTTCAGTTCAATAATTTTCTCTCCAGCTCTTTCTAATAGTTAAACCACTATTGACTTTAAAAATCACCTTTATTGAGTTACAAAATAAAAGCAACTTCATTAAGTTTGAGATGATGAAATAAAATGAACTCATTTTAGGTATACATTTTGATGAGTTTTGACAAATGTGTACATCCACAACACTGCTTCTGCAATCAAGATAATACTTTCCTCACTGCAGGCAATTCTCTGGTGCTCATTTGCAATTAATTTCCCTTATTTTCCACCATCTCCAGTTAGAGGTCTGTTTTCTCACATGGTATGGTTAACTCTCTGTTATAGAAACGTTTTCCATGTACTCTAGCTTTTACTCACTGTGTTTTGGAGATTTTATTTCTGTTGCATACATCAATAGTTCCCTTTTATTATTGGGTAGTTTTCTTTTGTATGAGTAGATCACAATTTGCTTATCTTGTCACCTGTTGATATTCAGATTGCCTAATTTTTATTAGTACATCCAAACTTATGAACAGTCTTGTGTAAGTATTTTGTATGGACCCTTGTTTTGTTTCCATGTGCAAATCTTTTACATGAACACATGGTTTTGTTTCTGAGTTGTTTGTTGG
This sequence comes from Dinomys branickii, assembly GCA_004027595.1. Lineage (NCBI taxonomy): Eukaryota > Metazoa > Chordata > Mammalia > Rodentia > Dinomyidae > Dinomys > Dinomys branickii. The sequence goes on from PVLD010008382.1 coordinate 65,436, forward strand.
ATTTTGGGGGTTTTTTCTTTCTCTGTTTTTGGTTGTTTTGGGTAAGCACCAAGGTCACGTGTGTGTACTGCAACACATGGTAATGTATGTTTAAGTTTATGAGGAAATGCCAAACTAATCTCTAAAGTGGTTAAGCCATTTTTTAATACCTATCCGCCATGTATGAGAGTTCCTATTTGTTATCTCAGTAATGTACTTTAAATTTGTACTTCTCTACTGGCTAATAATATCGAGCATCTTTTAATGTACTTACCAGTAATTTATCTTCTTTTGTGAATATCCTACTCATTTATCTGTTTTTCAAATTAATTTATTAATGATGGATTTGTAGAAATTTTGCATATAACCCAGAAGAGTTACATATCACACATATATGTTGCAAATATTTTTTATAGTTTGTCTTGGCTCTTTATGTTATTAGTGGTAATTTTGAAGAGCATTTCTTCATTTTGATAGAGTACAACTTGGCAGTAGTTAACTTTTAAAGTTTGGGTTCTTCAAAGGTTCAGTTTCTCTTTGCTTCTGAGAAGTCTCTGTTCCAAGGTCATAAAGATTTTCCTTTCATATTTTCTTCTACAAGTTTTATTGTTTCAGCTGCATTTCAAGTTAAATACTTAGCTTTCTAGTAAATCTTGAAATGACTTAGTCCTTCAAAGTTTGAGTTCATTTCAGATTTACCACTTGGTTTTCAGAGTATCTGACTGTTCACTTTTCAAAGCCATTTTTTCTTTCATCCTTTAAATGCGTTTTATTTAATTGTTTGAATTTGTTTATGTCATCGCTGTTTTAAAATCTTTACTAAATCCAAGCTCTAAGCCACCTTTGGTGTGGTTTCTAGTGACTGCTTTTTCCCCCCTTTTACTAGATTACATTGTTCTTTTTATGTCTAGTAAATTTCAATTCAGTACTTGACATTGTAATAACTGCATTATTCATTTTCATTTGTTGTCTTCTGGAGAATTCTTACTCTTGTTTTAGCAGATAATTCAGTTGTTGGTTCACAATCGCCCTGAAGCTGTGGAGGTTTGGTTTCAATCTTTGTTAATATAGATCTATATAAAACCTGTGCTTTTTCTCACAGAGGCTCACTCTGTGCCGTCCCCTTCATAGATCTTGTTTGTGCTTGGTTTCAGGCTTAATTAGTTCATATCTAGGATTAGGTTTTAGTATGGCAGATGCTCTCAAATGTTGACTCTTTCTACATTCTTAAAAACAATTCCAAAGAATTTTTGTTTATTTGGGTCATGTATATTATATTAGATATCAAAACCAAGGATTTAAAAAAAGCTGTTAGCTTTTAATGTTTTTTTAGCAAATAACGAATGCATTATGTTGGCTTAAATACCATTTTAGAGAAACACTGTTTTCCGCAATGAAACATAATGACAGGAGTGGAATTGCACATTTACGTAAATACTTTTAATATCCGACTAGAAAACCAGATTTTTATACGGTATTTGCTTCTGTGTGTAGTCTGCTCTGGTGTTCTTTTGGGCTGAAATATATGAAGAATATCCTGATTTGTGGCTGGAACAGAGAATATTAGTAACTTTTTCAAATAATTATGGATATTTTTAATCCTTTATTTATATATGACTCGTAGTTTCTTAATTGCATTGTGGGCTCTACAGTGTAATATCACAATCCACTGATGGTCTTGCACTTTGAATCTGATTGTGATAATTTCCATTCATCATTTTGAAAATACTGGTTTGTAATCCCAATACTCTAGGAGGCTCAGGCAGGAAGATACCAAGGTTGAGTCTAGCCTTCTTAAAAATGGTGAGCCTCTGTCTCAAAATAAAAGATAAAAAGGTCAAGGTATATAACTCAGGCCCTGGGTTCAGTCTTCAGAACTACAACAAACAAACACCACCACCAAACCCCGCCAGATTTCACTGATGCAGATCACCTTACACATTTGTACATTTCATTGTACTTTGTCAGAATTTTATTTGTTCTTTCATATTACTGTCAGCAAAATAAATATTAATTTGTTTTTTAAATTAATTGGTACACTTTAGATATGTGTAATGATCACATTCATCATAGGGAATTTGTATATATCTTGATTCTCTTTTCCCCAATCCCCTCCCCTCCCTTCAGCCCCTTTTCTTCCCCTTGTTTACAAAGCTTTGTTTCCATTTTTTCCTCTGTTCTTTTTTTTTCTCTTTCTTTCTCCCTTCCCTTTCCCTTGTTCCCCTTCTCATTTGACCATTTTCTTTCTGTTTCACAGTATCTATTATACATTTTGGTCCTTATTTACACTTTTGGTTTCTCACACCAAAGAATGTGGTATTTACATATGTGTGTCCAGTTTATTTCTCTTAAAAGTATGGTTTCAAGGTGCATCCATTTTGCCAGAGGTATCTCAAGCTTATCCTTCTTTATGGCAGAGTAGTACTCCATTGCTTTTTTTAAAAAACTCACATCTTTATTTTTCCATCATTGATGGACATTTGGGCTGTTTCCAAGATTTAGCTATTACAAAGTGTGCTGTTGTAAACATGTGTGCATATACTGTGGTATGGTGCTTTTAATTCTTTTGGGAAGATACCAAGAAGGGGCATAGCTGGGTTGAATGGAACCTCTAGTCCTAGTTTTTTGAGGAATCTACTGATTTCCATAGTGGTAACACCAGTAGTGCCAACAGTGGAGCAGGATTCCTTTATCCTCACAGCCTCACCAGCATTTGTTATTGATTGATTTTTTGATAATAGCCATTCTTCCTGCTGCAAGGTGAAATCTCAGTGTTTTAATATGTTAATAGGTATTTCTTAAATGATGTTAAACAGTGATGTTAAACACTTTTTCATATGTTTATTTGCTGTTCCTCTTCCTCTGAGAAGTGTCTGTTTATTTCACATACCCATTTTTTGATTGGGTTTTTAAAGTTTGGGGTTCTAATTTTTTTGTTTTGAATTCTTTGTATATTCTCGATACTAGTTTTTTGTCTGAGGAACAGCTGGCAAAAATTTTTTCCCACTGTGTGGGTTAGTTCTTCACCCTGTTGGTACATTCTTTTGCTGTGCAAATCTTTTTTAAATGATAAGATCCCAGTTGTTGAGTCTTTGTGATATTTCCTGTGCAATCCAGTACCTACACCTATGTTTTCAAGAATTTTTAGTTTTTGCTTAAAGGCCTGCATTTTATCATTGGCATGTAAAACTATGTCTGCACAATAACCAACTCTGAATAAGTTTTTCTGCCCAGTATCTTTTGACAGAAAATGACACTTCATAAGAAAAAAGTGGTTAGTTTAGCTTACAACTCATATAATCCCTTAAGTTATTTTCTAGAAACAAACATTCTACTTTGATATACAACAGAAGTCATTTATTTGTACATTGTAATTCTTCACAAGGGCCAGGTGTTGACTAAAGTATTAACTTTTACAGTTTCATCAAGGACGTGTGAAATTGCCACTCCATCATTTTTAAATTGCAGATTCTTGCTAAGTAAGCATGTAGTGATCACTAGTACATTTTGGTGGCACTGCACTGATACTTGCTGTTTCCAGCAATTTCTTCAGCCATTGCTTTTGCACCACTAGTGTAAATGTTAATACAGTGAAAAACAGGAATAGTGTTTTAATACTATTATGAAATTAGTTTTGGTCTTGTAGACCCCCAAAGTCAGTTCTAGGGTATGGTGTTTCTTCGTAACTGGAATGGCCTTTCTATTTCTCTAGCTCTATCCTTGTGTTAATGAGGCTTGTAGATTCTTTTAACTTTGGTAAGATCAGAATTCCTGTTTCTTAGTATAGCTCTTCTCCTGGCATCTTAGATCACTTAATTATGTAATGTTCTCTAACCATAGTATCTATGAGTGAGTAAGCCTTGGTTGGTCTGTAGTAGGACTGCTTTTCTCTACTTTGTTTATCTTGAGGTGTAGACCTTAAGGTGTGAGGAGAATCATGTTACATTTGCTAAGTCTCAGACTTTTATTGTTGCTAGTTTGCCCCATGAGACATTGGAAAGACAGTTGATGGTGTGGTGATTCAGTAATTCTTTTCAGAAACGTGGTTAGCTTCTATATGTGTCCACCTTCTAAATTATATTTTCTTTTCAGTTTTAGACTGTAGGGTTTTAACTGTCTCCATAGCTTGGATGATCTTAGGAAGTTGCATTTTGTTGGAAAGCTTGTTCTGTATATTATTGCCACCTAAGGGAGGTCTACATAAGCTAGTCTGCCATTACTGAAAACTGAAAATCTGTGTCATACAAATTCTGATTTTTATTCAGTAAACCATACTACTGTATTTATTTGTTGAATTTTCATGTTTACTGCAATAATTACTTGAATTTTCATGTTAATTGTTAGTGGTAAATTAATGCTTGAAAAGAATTAGCTTGGCCATTTTCATGCCATAATAAATAAAGTGTATCTTGAATGAAAAGGTAATTTACTGCGGCAGTATTATAATGGAATAACTTATGACATTATATAGTATTTACCATTATAGTATTTACCGTTATAATATTGAACAAGCCAGGCATGCTTCTGCATGCCTGTAATCCCAGCACATGGTGCTGAGGCAAGGGAACCGTTGTGTGTGGGGGCCAGCCTGCACTACAATGGGAGACCTTGTCTCAAAAAACAGACAAAACAATTGTACACTTTTACAGAGAAGAGACTCTCTGAATATGTACTAATTCTGGGATGTATCATATAGTTCAGTTAAAAAATAATTTGTCTCGGGATTAGCACCCAGACAATGGAATATAGCAATATGAATACAGAAAGGAGAGAGGTGTGTACCCTGAACCCAAGAAGGATCTGAAATGGGAACTGAGGCCCTAGGAAAGACCAAGCAGGGCCTCTCCTGGAGGAAAGGATCGGAGGGCCGCTGCGGCACAATCAGAAGGAGAAGGAGGAAGTCTCTGCTTGAAGCACACTCTTGGCCCAGGCCCTCGTTCCGGCAGTCGCAGCTTCGGCTTCGGAGACCCACACTCATGGAAGCCTCCCGACTCGGGCGGGGGAGAGCGGAGTTCCAAGAGCTGGTCCAGAACTGGAGAGGAGAGGGCGCAGCCAGGAAAAGAGGCAATGGTGGTTGGGAACTGTTGTCAAATCCCGTGTGAGGATGAGAGGTTGCAACAGCCACTGAAGCGGTGTCCCCACCCTGTAGCAACTTTCCTAATCAGCACCTGGAGGCAAGGTGGAGCCAGAGCAGCCAGTACACATCCCACCACACCCAGCTCTATGCCTGCCTCGAGGCTGTGGCCTCCTGCCTCTCCACTCTGTGGGCGGCTGCCAGTGGGGAGCCGTGGGGTGCATCGGCACCCACATCAGAGCCACAGCAACTCCCAGTGATCCAGCCAAGGAACAAACGGGAACTGGAGCACAACAGCAAGAGAGAGCTGCAGATGGTGGCCGATCTCACGGCCCCATGCCCTTCTCACTCCAACATCAAGCAGGAAGCATGAACTGAGTTACTGGGCTTCAGCTCCCACCCTGAACGCCCTCTGTGAGCACCTTGAGCCTAGGCGGCCTGCGCAATCACCAGCTGGTCCTGACAGCAATGGGACGAGTCCACAGGCTTCAGGACTCACCCCAAACTACTAATACGAGCACCAAGAGTGTCTCCATACTGCTTGCATATATGAACCTTGTATGAACCCATGGTGACCGGGTGGGCAGCGGAGAGAGAACCTCCCGGAGGAATGCCACTCAGACATAGCAATATAGCAACATGTGAAGGACAGAAAGGAAAGAGGTGGATATCCTGAACTCGAGAAGGATCTGAAATGGGAACGGAAACCCTCGGAAAGTCTAAGCAAAACCTCCTCTGGAGGAGGGGATCGGAGATCTGCCATGGCGCAGTCGGAGGGAGACGAGACTGAGAGGGAGGAGGTTGCCGCTCCAAGCACACCCTTGGCCCACGCTCTCGTTTCGGCATTCGTAACTTCAGCTTCGGAGACCCATTGCCCAGCTGCAAGGGGTGGGGAACGGTAATGCTGGAGATCAGGAGGAGGTGGGAGGAGAAGAAAGGGCCTCTGGCATCAAGGCAACGGGACAGAGCCAAAAGGGTCACAGAGGGCGTCCTGATGGGGGCACGTGCCCTGCGGCTGCTCCGCTGAGGGCCCCGCTGCTGCTCCACTGTGGGCCCCGCTCAGGGCAACTCATGGACCGGACTCGCCCCCACCCATAGCAGGACGACAGGGTGGAGCCGGGCGGTCCGCTGTGAGCATATGTGCTTTCCCTCCTCCGACCATGGCAGTTTGTATACACCCATGTATGTTATAGTATAGTCTGAGGCAGCTATATCTCTTCACAAGGCGAGAGTCCAAGGATATAGATAAACCCAGGAGTACAGTTATTATCACAGGGAAGATGACTGATTGAGTGGTAGGGCAACGGAGATGAGGGAGGAGAAAAATTCAATGATCAAATGGGCCATCATCTATGTAACTGAGTAACAAAGGGGAAGGTAACATTATGCAGGACAGCATCCAGAGCTAATTCCCTTCTATGTTCTCTATAATTCTGTATTTCCTCAATCATTTTTGTATTAACAGAAGTGAAGATAACTTTATATTATACAGCATCCAGTGCAAATTCCCTACTATCTTCTTTATAATTCGGTATTTCCTTTAATGTTTTTGTGTTAACTAATGTGAAGATAACTATGTAATACAACATCCAGTGCTAATTCCCTACTATATTCTTTATAACTTTGTATTTTCTGTATTGTGTATGGCTTTACTGGTTCATATGTCTCCATTCTTTTGTCTTAAAAAAAAAGAAAATTTGTCTCTTAAAGCACACCTCTGTTGGTGTTGAAGGTTTTCAGTTAAAATTTGATCCTTTGATGTTTTGTTTAAAAATTGACAATTTTGTTTGCTTAAAAATTTTAAAGAACTTGGTCTTTGTATGATTCAATTTTTGAGACTCAACGTAACAAGTTACTATGTCTACAGAGTAAGATACTTATAAATACTTAGACATGTTAACAAGTATAACTTATAATTGTCATCATGATGAACAAACAGTGTTAGACTTTTAGGGTAGCTCTGAATTCATATAAACAGAATTTGTAACATTTTTTGGTGGGATTTTTTTTTTGCCACTGAAAGTGAGATCTTACTAAAACGCCTTTGATATGTACTTCAAAAGGTTTGCTGCATTTTTAGCCTGGAAAATTCATATTGTTTCTATTTTTTCTGTCTTCTTAAATCACTTTATAATGCCTATCGTTAAATTATAGTTTACCATAATAGCACTTTGTGTTTTTATAGGAATTTGACAGATTGTGGCTTTGCATAAATGCAGAAATATTTTCCTATTATTTGGATGAATTAAAAAGATGCAAATGATGAAATTTAATATTTTTGAGCAATGAAATGAGAAATAGCTAAAGTTATGCCCACTGGTTGCCTGTACAAGAAATGGGAAGGCCATATCCTTGTTACCATGGCACATTTAAAGATGGCATTTTAAAAACATGACTGTGGTGCCTTAGTTTTAACTGTGTTGTTATGCCAATTGCTGTATGTTTTTATCCTTCTTTCTTCAAAATAGAGTTGGAATTCACAGGTGGAACAACTGGTAATGGTCAGAGCTTTGGGATTTGTAGTTAATAATGTTCCAGTTTGCTAAAAATAACCTAAGAGAATTTTGACTGGAGCTATAGTACTCTTGAATTTATATACTCAGTATTATTCAGGTTTTAGTATTCTTGTTTTTCTTTCAAACTTTACTTTGTATATTGTTTGCATATTTAGGGAACTTTGCTTCTGACAAATGTGTTACTTAAGATCTATCTTATATCACTGTGTTGTTAATGAATGTTGATGATACAAGATGAATTTCTAATTTTACTATATATCAGCTATATTAGTTTCTCCCTTTAGTGGCTCAGAACTTTGAAAACACGTTTGAAGCATCATTTTGAATCTTGGATGCACCATTTCAAGTACTGGCATTCTTGAAAACTGTCATGTTGTGTTTGCTGTGTGTACAGGAATCCCTACCCTAACAGTAAAAGTGTTATCAGAGGCTTGAGACTTCACCCTAGATATTTGGCAGTCACCTGTTCTCTGTCTAGGTTCTTTAACTAATGCACCTGGAAATTGAAGCTCAGAGAATACTGTACATGGACACAGTGTTTTTCTCAAGTTGCCTGCTGTAGAGGGCTAGATTATTTTTTTTCTGATAATATTATAGAGTATAAATATAAATGGAAAAAATAGAAATGACATAGTTCTAAATGCTCACTTTCAATTTCTATGCTTGTCTCAATGCAGATGGATTACAAACAATTCTAGGGCTAGAAGAGGCCTATATACCACACTTCACATACACTGCCCAAGACAAGGGTTAGCACAGTGTAGATCAGAAGGCAACTTCTGCTTTTGTATGGCTTGCAAAGAATTGTTTTAATATTTTTAAATGGTTTTTGAAACTCACAAGAATACTTTTGACACATGAAAATTACATAAAATTTATATTTCACTCTCCTCAAGTAAATTTCACTGGAACAAAGGTGCATTCATTCATTGTTAGTGGCTGCTTTTACACTGTAATGGTAGGTAGGGTCAAGGCAGGGTTGAGTAGTTTTGAGACAGAGATAGTAGGATTCACAAAGCCAAGCAGCTTCTGTTTGGCCCTTTACAGAAAAAAATTTGCTTGCTTCTGCCCTAATACAGAGTATGTAATTAATAGTTATTTGTGTAATTGAGAGTACAAACAGGGTCTGGGTTTTAAAATACATTTTAGATACTTAAATATTATCAGCAGCTAATAGGTTTTGTCAAACTTAAAGTTCAGTCTCTTTGCATACCGTTTTGTTTTCATTTTAATTTTTCCAACAGTCTTGTAGCCTGTTAGGAAAGTTAGATAAATTTAGACTCCTGCTAGTCTAAGTATAGGTACCTTTCTGTCTTTTAAAACTCTTGAATCTACTAAGTTTGGGGTTTTAGCACACATTTTGTGAATTAAAAATGGTCAAGTGTTTTCTACCTATTATTTTATTATCGTAAGTATTATAAGTAAGTTTACTCCGCAGTGGACAAGTGTCTTCAGGTCCAATGAAAGAGATATGTGTGAACTCAAAATATTTAAGAAACATATCTCAAAAATGTTACTCTTCCACTTTTTGTTTTGTTACAGACAGGGTTGCACTATGTAATTTAGGTTGCCCTTGAACTCACTGTGTAGTCCACGTTGGTCTCAAACTCACATCGATCCTCCTGCCTTAGCCTCCCGGGTTACTGGGGCTACAGGTGAGAGCCACCACGCCCAGCTGGTATTATTCTTTGAAAAGTTGCCTAGAACAAAGTAAAATGGCAACTAAACTATAGTAGATTTCTGTTGCAGAATAGGAAAGCTGTAATACGTAAAATACTGATCATAACAAGGATTGAGGTCTTAGGTGACTTTTGGAGGAGCAGTGAGGTGTTTAGTACTTTTCTTCTACTGTTCTTTAAAGGCTGCAGTATGAGCTGGGCACAGTGGTGTGTGCTTTGTAACCCAGCACTGAAGATGAGGCTGAGGCAGGAGGATTGCAAGTTCAAGTTCAACCCCAGCCTGGGCAAGTTAGCAAGTCCCTGTCCCATAATAAAGAATTTTTTAAAGGCTGGGAATGTAGCTTATTGCGAAGACCCTAACATTAATCCCCAGTATTGCCAAAACAAAACAACTGCAGTGTGAAAGTTCCCATCATACAGTTGTCAAACTCTGAAATAAAAATATTCCCTTAACTCCCATATGCAACTAAAAAATATACTTTTCATGGGAGCTGTTATTTCTTTTGTTTTTCTACCATTTGCAGGTGATTACTCTGCAAGTACAGACAGTTACCAGCTTTCATTTGATTTTTGAGTCTGCCTTATAACAAAGACTATTTTCAAATCTTAACATCAAAATTTCATCCTGAATAAAAAGTAAATGTTCTTGCAAAGGCCTTATTTATTATGGTAGATGTGTGACCACAGTTTGATATTCTGGTACTTGCTGTCTTATTCTTCTCAACTATTGAGTTTACAAACACATGGGAAATAATTCTGTTCATTGTTTACATTAAAAATAATTATAAGGGCTGGAAATTATGTAGTTCAGTGGTAGTATGTGGTTATCATAGACAAGGCTCTGGATTTAATGCCCAGTACCCAGGAAAAAACCCTTAAATAATGCATAGTAGTTTCCTTTTTCTGTGGGAAAGACCTACAGTACATGTCTGCAACCACAGATAGTACTAAATCCTTTACAGACTATATACTCTTTTCCTATATGTACAAATCGATGATAGTTTATAAATTAGGTACAATAAGAGATTAACAGTAATAATATGATAAGATAGTTATCACAGTGTATTATAACAAAACTTATTTTCATTGTAATCTCTTTTGTATCTTTTGTAGTTTAGAAGTTCCGTAGCAAAACCAGCATGTATTTCTTTTTCCCCTCTTCACGATATCATGGACAGAAGATTCATTCTTACCATGAATCCTAGCAGCCTCAGCATATGAGTTTTTTCTTAATCAGAGCTTTCACCTTTTCACTTAAAGGAAGTACTTTACAAGTTATCCTTTGTCATATCTAATTGTAAGCATCACTACATTTGTGCATTAAGTCCATTATTTAAAAAATTACTATTAGTATAACATAAACACTGCAATACCCAGATAATCAGATAACAGATGTTTATCTTGACAGTGGGGTATACAGAATAGACACACTGGACAAAGGCAAGATTCATGTCCTATGTAAATTAAGCAGGACATGAATTAAGCAGAAATTTCATCATGCTACTCAGAATGGCACACAGTTTAAAACTTATGAACTGTTTATTTTTGGAATTCTCAGTTAAATATTTTCTGACTGGTTGACTATAGACATGTGAAACTGAAGGAAGCAAGATTGCAGTTAAGGGGGACTATTGTAGAAAGATCTTAACTGCATTTTCTCAAGCCATGGTTAGTTGTAATGTCTTTCAGCCAAAACTGCTCAAGATCTAAGATGCAAACTTGGGGCTTATCAATGGATGTGCCTCAAAATTTATAATCAAACTGTTTATTTAAACAACTTTTTAATGTATAGGTTGAGTACCCCTTATCTAAAATGTTTGGGACCAGAAATGTTTTAGTTTTTGGAATATTTGCATATATATAGATAAGATCTTTGGATTGGGATCCAAGTCCAAATATAAAATTCATTTTTGTTTCATTTGTATCCTATACACATAGCCTGAAGGTTATTTTATATAATATTTTTAATGCACCTGTGTTTTGACTGTGACCCATCACATGAGGTCATGAGGTCACGCGTGGCGTTTTTTACTTGTGACATCCATGTAGATGCTTAAAGTTTCACATTTTGGACAAGTTTGGATTTGGGAGCAAGAGTACTTAATCTGCTCATTAGTTTATTCATTGATTGGTAGCATTACAACAACAGCCTCCCATACCATACCCCCCATAGTACACATGTACCCCAGGTAGGGCTGAGAAATAGTGTGGATTAATCATGCATTATGTCTGGCTTTTCCTCACTCATTTTCACAGTGGTAGGAGTCTCCGTAACTAAGAATTTTCTGTAGGTACTTTATCCTAGATAGTGTGTGTCACGTACTTTCCTTCGTATCTATTTCCGTGATGGCGAACCTCTTAGAGCTTTCAGTGACACAAACAGCCCACTGCTGCATGCATGCTGTAGGTTCCCAACCACTCATTTTTTTCCTTGTAGTGATTTTGTTTCTAAAAATTTTTGATGAAAAAATTATTATAGAAGAGAGTTCTTTTTTGCAGCCAAACTGCAGAGGACCAGAATTCCATGCATTTCTGTGTCTGTTAAACTTACAGCGAGTTTCATGTATGAGTGGTGACCCACTAAAAGGCTTTCACAGTGTTACGACTATTCTGAGGACAGGAAGCATTTGGAAATTCAGCAGTAAAGCAGCAGCAGCAACAAGCAGCCACAGTGGTAGCAGAGACAAGGCAGGCTCGCAGTGAGCATACTTCACAGTGTGAGCAAGTGAGCACATGGCTTCCCCTACTGCTACCTGAGGGAGACAGACCAAACTGTGTATTGCAAGAGTTTTCTGCTTTCATGTTTATGATGTCGTCATGTGACACTACTGTATCATAAGTTGCCAACTTCGCTGTACTCTGGAGTAAAGATCTGTTGCTGCAGTGCTTTTTTTTTCTCTCTCTCCGTTTTTTTTCTTGAAAGAGAAAAGAATTGTGCAATGTATGTTTATGCCTACACCATGCCAAGGCGACACTTAACAGTAAATAATCTCTGTGTCCCTGAGGTAAGGTACTGTTTCTGCTTTCCCTGCACAGTGCTGCTGCAGCACGGAGCTGATCCAAATATTCGGAACACTGATGGGAAATCAGCCCTGGATCTGGCAGATCCTTCAGCAAAAGCTGTCCTCACAGGTAAGAACTCAGCTACTCAATTATTTTTAATCTGTGAAACTGTGAGCCTGATTTTATAAAATCTTAATACACTAAGGGTTTTTCTATACTGATGAAGCTAAATAAATACATGTGTCATTAACTACTTTATTACTGGTTGGGTATCTGTCTTATTAACTGCTGTGCTGTCATAAGCAATAGCATTGCTTATTCTACTGAGGATTATAGCATTAAATCATAGCATGTTATTTACTTACATTTTATGGTTTGTATCGTAATGTTCTTATACCTCATCCTCTTCGTTGTTTCTTTTTAAGACCTTTAGTACTGAGCAGGCGAGGGCATTTGTATTACTGTAAAAGTAGTTTTCATTGGAAAGACAACCTGCTGCCTATTACTTGGATCTATAATTAAATAAGATACGCTGCTGCTTCTCCCTGTTCGCTGGTTATATTTTTTATCAGATGTTGTCAATTTTACCATGGTAGTCAAATTAGTTTTAACTGGGAGACTGTCATCTTTTTACTAAGATAATGCAGATTTTGTATTAGTTTTACTAAAGCAAAGTATTAGTATTACTACAGCAAATGCCAAGAACAGCAAAGAAATGCTAGAAAAGACCTCTCAGAACAATATAGAAAATGTTGTAAGTATTATGATCTTGAGCAGCTGTTTTCATTGATCCTCATTCTCAAAATGCTGCATTGGCTCTGCTTTTGTTTTTATTCTGGGCCTCTGAGTCCTGCCGCCTTTGCCCTCTTTCACTTAACCTTTGTGATTTGGAAACTCTGTCACTGCAGTGCCAACAGTATTGTTTAATTACCTTTTCCATTTGCCCTGTTTAAAGAAAATAAGTCCTCTGTTCTTATTTAAGTTTTAGAATCTATGCTGTGCATTTTAAACAAAGATTTTGAGATGAAAGGAAAATATCATATACAGAAAGATTTGAAAATATGTAGAATTTTGTCTGATTCTGCACAGACAGATAACTTCCCACTATACTCCTATCAATCACTGCTAAATTAAGTAATATGATTTTCTCAATTAACAGAAGTTTAAATGATTTCAGTTGCTGAATCAAGGTAACATTCAGTTGGGGAATAAAGCTATTTAAATCAGTATAAGTCTTAGGGCTGCTTAGGTTCTTGCAGGCATTCAGTCTCTTAACAAAACCACCAGCAGCAATAGCAGCTGGTCTCTGAGCAAAGGAGGACGGTAGTTGATAGAAACAGAGGTACAGTATATTATAAATGCTGAGCAGGACTGTCTCTGTATTCTCAGTGTCCTCCCTCTGACCTTTCCTCCTCTCCAACTCTCAGTGCCTGCCTGTCTGTTTGGTAGATTCATTTAATGCATCACTGCTTTTAGATCCACTTTTATTTTTTAAAACACAAAGTTTAAATAGGAGTTATTAAAAAGAAGGACCTATCTCCTAATTTGTAATAAATTTCAGGGAAGATTATGTTGGGAAAGAACTTTGGCATAATCACTCATAGAGACTGAAGGTTCCTGGAGGACAGATACTATGACTATTAAAATTGATTTGAAAACCATCTAGCATTGTACTTTGCTTAGATAGGAAGATACTAAATTCTTTATGGTCATAATATTGATTTTACTAATCGTTCTTTTCTAGAATGTCTACTCTTTTGGAAATGATACACAACTTCTCAGATACGATTTAAAAGAAAATAAAATCTACTAATAGTAGTTTTGTTGGAACTGTAAATTGGCTTTACTTATATATTCACTTTATATAGTGTGATGAAATAACACTTTGGTGAACCATATTCCACAGTGTTTTTTTGCCCATATAGGTTCTGTACTAATACTTCTTTCCAGTGGAATTATGGTGAAAGTATTATTTCCAAAGCAAAATTACAAAGATTAAGTATTAATTTAAAAGGGCAAAGGTCTGAGCTGAGGGTGTAATACTTACCTGGTATGTAGAAGTACAATACTTACCTGGTATGTTGAAGCCCTAGGTTTGATCCTTGGCTGAACAAAAGCAAATTTAGAAGGGAAAGTATTATTTTTTAAGAGTAATGTCTAAATTCAGAGTTATTAAACAGTATTTTGAGTGATTTGGGGGGGTGTAATTTCTGTATCATTACTTGGGAGTCAAGTTTTTGTTCTTGAATATTTTTTCTTTAGGAATTTACTTGCTGAAAATTTCTTTCTAACACCCCGTCATTTATGGTACTGCTTTGGTATATTAGCCAGAACTAGTATAGGTATTTTTTATCTTCCTTAAAGGAAATTAGCAAAGTGAAAATCTATAGGACACTTAAAAGTATATGTTTGATTAATGCTGTCTTACACATAAAGAATGCATGGAGTTTTCCAGTGTTATACAAAGCAACAATATACTCTTAGTTTCATGGTTAAAGGATCCTATCATACAGCCATTTGCTTTGGATTATGCTCCGAGGCATTTAAAGGTGAATTCTTAATTGGTAAAACTGATGACACTGTTGAATTATTGTGTAAGTAGATCATATGTTTAGAAATCTTAAGGAGTTTTTTGAGGAGGGTTGCTAATGACTTTGATATTCTAAGTAATCAACTAAGGAACTTGGAAATGTTTGGGTTTTTTTGTTCACTTTTTAAAAATGAAAAGTCTAAAAGAGCCTGTGTAAATTTTAGAGAAGGTGTCCATGGTGTTATGGTTACGGATTTTTTAAAAGTAGCATATTTTGGCCTTTTTTCTCATTATAAACAGTATATTCAGAAATTGAGGAAAACAGGGAAAACATGAAAAAGAAAAAATTATTCATAATTCTGACACCTAGAGTTGACATTTTGGTATACTTGGTATTCTTTTTTTCTATAAGGACATATGCCTTGCATTTTTTTGTTTTAATTGAATAAACCTCATATGTTGCATAGTTTCTGCTAAATTGAATATATACATATACATGTATGTGCAACACGAAACTTGCCAGAGAGCATTAAGTATTCTGCAACATCAGTTTATAATTATGCCATCGTGTCATTCTCTGATATATTGTTCTCCAATGAATCCCCTAACAGGTAGCTTGTTTCAGCTTTATTCTTTGTGAGTTGTCATTTTATCAACTTCACTTGAATTGTGCTTCTTCATTATTTTCAGGCTTTGCGTACACAAACATAGTAGCTATCTCTCTGCATGAGTTTAAGGAGCAATATATGACAGTTGAGGGAATGAGGAGCTTCCCTGTTAACGGGGTACCCTGCATGTAGTATTATTATGGGGGAGCTACAGTTAAGCTGGAGGTAGCTGACAAGAGTGTTCCTTGATGTGATCTAGGAAGGATGATAGTTGATCCTGTAAAAGGGACTCCCTTCCTAGCAAAGGCTAGAAAGTAGCAGTGGGAAATTGAGTCAGGCAAGGAGGTGGGAGCAGATTGAGACTAAGAGCTTAGGGTGACATAGGTGACAAAGATATTTAGATTTGACAGGCTCACAGATGACTAAGATGTAAACTGAATTCGGATGGTTACAAATTTGGCAAGATAATAGGCCCTTAGAGGAAAGGGCGTTGGGAAGAAAGATACATTTGCACCAAGGTGTCTCCGGAATTAAAAAAAGAAGTTCACCTAGATTCATTGTATTTCTGAGAAAATGCTGAACTATGTCTGATTGCTGAGCAGCCTGTCATCCCTGCAGAAGGAACCTAGTGTGGCTCAGGCCATCTTGTAGTGTTGAGGAGGTTGGTGGGTTCCTGCAGAGACTGGTTTGGTGGATCAGCAAAATGTGTCTGGAATCCTCCTACCTTTGGGGTGGCTCTCCTGCTTTCTGGTGCTTTTCAGGTGAGATCAAAATCGTTACAGTAACTACTGAGGACTTAAATGGCCTGGCCCCTTCCTTCTTAGGTTTGATAGTAGGATTTTACTCAATTCAAAATTTAGCTTTTCTTTATTTTCTTTTTTTCTTTTCTTCACACTTTGCATCCAGCCTATTGATAATGAAGTGCTGCACTTTCAGGTTACCAGCCCAGCCATTTCTCACCGCCACGATAGCTCTAGCCTGCCACACCTTCATCCTCTTTCTTCCATAATGGATGTGTCCACACTTCATTCAGTTCTCTGCGCTGTAATTGGAGTGGTCTTTCTAACGTACAGATGAGCTCCATGTTCAGAACATTCTTTAACATATTCCCATTTTCTCTAAATTAAACTCAGATTCTTTACCAGGTTCGTCATGATCTAGCAGCTGCCTTGCATATTTCTAACCTTACAGTCTCCTTTGACCTCTGTTTTAACTGCAGCTAAATGCTTCTTTCTATACAAAATATGAAGCCCTGTTTCTGTTGTCTGGGGTAGCTATGCTGTACGGAAGTGAACACTTGGTAGAATGTCTCCACCTTGGAGAAGACTTGTATCCCCATTCCTGTTTGTTTATTTTATTTTCTTGATGAATTTTCAATATCAGCAATTGCATTTTTGTGGTTGTTTATCCCAGTAGAACAAAAGATTTCTAAGAGTTTAGACTTGCATTTGTCTTGTTAATAACTTCCTTGCCCTAGTACTGAGCAGAATACATAGAATGATTAAATAAACAAATATATCAAAGGTTTATTTACTGGTAATTGAGTGCAACATATTTTCCAGATCTTATAAAACACTAATTAACCACTAATTATTTGACATCTCATACTGTATTATAATAGCTTTAATAAATTACTTTCCAAAACTGGTTTTGGATTGCTGCTAGTAATGTATCACCTCTTAAGCTGTATTTTTTAAATGTTTTAATTGGTATGGTGGGTGAAGTATGTATTTAGTTTTATCGACAGATTTCTTGAATGGCTCCTGTGATAATGAGCATACCAATTGTGGAAGGAGCAAGCTGCTTGGCGCTGTAACATTAGACTTCCAGATGGCTAACCAGGAACTAATGTTTACCCCTTTAGGTCTGTTAATATGCCTTCAATGTGCTTTCTTTGCATATTAGCTAGGCTACAATGTGGCATATTGCATGTCATGTGTTGTATATTTTTACTGTCAGGCTATATGATTGAAGACAGGATTCTTCATGCTATTATTCTGAAATTTAGGAATTATTTTTATTAGTTGGAAGTCTAATTGCATACCATGCATGCTAGATAGTAAATAATAATAAGAATGTTTACCCATCTGAGTTGTATTAAGGGAAAATTATTATATTAAGGTGAATTCCTAATTTTTTAAAAACTTACCTTTAGTCTTACAGAAAAGAAAATTAAAATATGGTATTGTTGAAATAAAGCTTACTTCAAAGATAAGTTGAAAGACTTACTCTTTTAATTAGTAAGATAATTTTATTAGTAATCTGCTTATAATTTTAGACTGAACAGGACAGTTTAAAGCTTTGTTCTTAAAAATGGTTGAAATACTTTCTTTGAAAAGTGTTTCAAAATCTGGAAATAATTAAGGAAAAAAAATTGAACTAGTACTTTTTTTAAAAAGCCATATTTGGGGCTGGGGATATAGCTCAGTGGAATAAGCGCTTGCCTAGCAAGTGCAGGGTCCTGAGTTCAATCCCCAGTACCGCAAAAAAAAAAAAAAATAAATAAATAAATAAAAAGCCATATTTGACAGTGGGTACTTTGATTTGGTTTGAAAAAGATATTTGCACCTTAAACAAATAGGTCAAAGGCTTTCCTAAAGCTAATTTCTTCTTTTTTAGTAATTTTTGTATTATTTGAAGCAAGCTCAACTTTAAGTAGAATTAAAAGGTTTATGTAAAGTACACTGTCTATAATGTGTAATAACCATAGCAGCTTACGCCTGAATGCTCTTATCAGCCAGGCACTGGGGTATTTTTAAGGAAATTGAGTCCTCTCACTGAAGCTGTGAAGTAAGTAACACCACTGTACGCATTTTTTTAGCAATGGGGCTGTTAAATTAAACAAGTTCACAGTCATAAGGGGAATTGCTGAGACTTGAACTCTAGCAGTTTGGCTCCAGAATCAGTGTATTTACATATGCAGAATCAGATGTTTTATATATTTGTTCGTCTGGAAGGGTGTGGTCGGGCCTATAATAAAAATAAAATTAGAGCGATTCATAAACTCAAAGCTGAAATTCTTCAGTATGTAGTGAAATCTTTTAGTACATTGTTTTTCTAATTTATTGAAAATTCTTTTGAAAAAAGAAAATTTATCTGATTAATACTACTTACAAGATTCATCATTGTATTTATTATCTTAATAAAATGAATTGATTGGTAATTAATTGATTATCAAAATTTATAAATGGTTCTAAGTCTTTGCTCTCTGACTAGTAGGCTGGATAAATATTCATTTGATACTTGAGAAAAATTTATGATGGAAAACGGAGTATTTAAAATGATTGAGCTGGACTTCTGGGAAGATGGCAACCGGGTAGGCAGCAGAGAGAGAACCTCCCAGAGGATTACCACCCAAACAATGAAATATAGCAATATGAAGACAGAAATAAGGACTTCCGGGAAGAAGACGACCAGCTGAGAGAGCGAGTGCGGAGGGAAGAACGGCTTCAGCTCCTGAACCCGACAGAGAACGCGCTACTGGGACAAACTGCACCAAACCGGGCAGCGCTCCGGGATCCCGCTCAGAACCCCACCCCCGCAGCCAGCGCTGCGCGAACTGGAGCAACAGCGACCGGCCGGCGGGATTTCTGAGTCGGGGAAAATCTCCATCCAGGG
>PVLD010008383.1:0-84404 GCA_004027595.1 Dinomys branickii
ACTCCGTTTCAGTGGCTGTTGCAACCTCTCATCCTCACACTGGATTTGACCACAGTTCCCAACCACCATTGCCTCTTTTCCTGGCTGCGCCCTCTCCTCTCCAGTTCTGGACCAGCTCTTGGAACTCCGCTCTCCCCCGGCCGAGTCGGGAGGCTTCCATGAGCGTGGGTCTCCGAAGCCGCAGCTGCAATCGCTGGAAGGAGGGCTTGGGCCAAGAGTGTGTTTGAAGAACTGTATCTTATGCCCCTGAAACGCTTCTTCCTCTTCGTTTCTGTCTGCTCCACCCAAGGACAATCCCTGGGTTACGAGCGCACACCGAACAAGCGACTGTCGCGCGCTCCATCAGCCCTGCTGTGAGCATGGGAGGAGGAGACTTTTTACGCCTCTGCAAGGCTCCAGCCTTCCCTGGGCGGATGAGGCTGTCGCTGCTCTGGGAACTCCCTCCTGTTGTTTTTAACCAGGAGACAAAGAGGGACACCAGGGGGAGGAGTGGACAAGAGGCCCTCGCTGTCCCGGACTGTGAGTTTGGGCCAGTTACATCCGCCCGCTTGGACCCTACAGCGCCATTTTTTGTATGAGGGGATTGAACTAAACGGTAGCTCAGACCTTTCCCTACCCTCCTCTCGGGAGATTTTAGTTTAAAATCCTTCTGAAAAAGACTGTTGGCTTCTAGAAGCGGGCAGTGCTTCTAGTTCACGTCTGAACGGCTCACAAGCGGTAGCGGAGCCCTCAGCTCTTAGATACTCTCAGGGTTGAGGAAGTGTGGGCGTGCGCTAGCGGGTGGGGACTGCAGCCCCCGCAGCAGTAGTAATACAGGTATTCTCAGAGCATGGACACGCTTGTCTTATTCCTGCTGAGTAAATGGGCAGAACAGATAGGGTGACAGATCCGAAAATAGGTTCAAAGAAGTAAGCAGCTTGCCCAGCTCACCCAGCAGAGAGGGGCCCCAGGGCTCGGGAGCCGCCCCTGGTCCTTGGGGAGGCGCTCGGCCCTCTGCCTTCTGCCGGCTCTCTTTAATCAACTGCGAGCAGCTCGAGAATGTGGAGGAATTGACTGTGGCCTTTGGCAGTGCCGTGGCAAACCCTGGTTCCTTACAATAATGGGCAGATTTCAATGGAAGTTCATTTCTCTAAAACCCCATTTAAAGAGTCGCATTGGTAGGTATTAAATGTGTTACCTGCACTATGTATTCTGGTCAACAGAACACATATATATTTGATGGTGGTGCCGTGAGATTACGCTGCCTACTGATGAAACCACCTAAGTTTTCCGATGAACTGTGCACAGTGAAAGAACTGCCTAACAGCACAGTTCTTGGGAAGGATTGGCATTGGTAAGCGATGCACACCTGCCGGCACTTACCTGGAGAGAAGAGGGCTTGGTTTTGGTTTCACTGAACACTGATTATTGATTATCTGTGTTTATATTAGTTCATCTTTTCAAAGTTCTGCTAGATACATATTACCTCTTTTTTCTTTACATATTTACTCACTTTGCAGAACTGAGGGTTGAACCTAAGGCCTCACAGTGAGGCAGGTGCAGCCATATTACTGTTTTAGAAACGGGAAGCTGAGGCTCGCCTAGTTGCTTTGCTCAAAGTCACATGGACAGAGGGGACTACAGTTGATCCTGAGCCCAGGTCTGCCTGCGCTGTTACTGTTATGTCCACCTTGGTGCTGTGTGATACCTGATGTGCTTTGGAGCAGTAGAGACTCCTGGACTCCACCCCTGCAACAAAGTATCTGGGGAGTATGTGGGTCTTTTTAACAAATCCTCACCGGATATGATTGGTTTTTATTGCTGTTGTTGTTTTGTTTTTCAAGACAGACTTGCTGTGTAGTTCAGGCCAGACTTGAGTTCACTATGTAGCCCAGGCTGGCCCTGAGCTCCTGGTGATCCCCCTGCCTTAGCCCAGCAAGGGCTGGCAAGCGCTGGAATTACTGGTGTGCACCACTAGGTCCAGCCCAGTTGGTTCTTTTAGAGCTTAAATCTTCAGAATCAGAAGCATTTACACTATACATGGTTATAGTAAATGTAGAACATTAAAAAAAATTCATCAATGACCAGTATACAAAAACACGCAAATGGGTCAGACAGGGCTCAAATTTTCCATGGCAGGTATTTTCTCAATTGCAGGGTTCTGTAACTCATTACTTTGGCTGAAAATTAAGAGTCCTTCAGTGACATTAGAAGTAGCCCATCCCACAGACCTGTTACAGTCATCAAACAAAAGTATCTCAGCTGGGCGTGGTGGCGCACACCTGTAATCCCAACCCTCGGCAGGCTGAGGCAGGAGGATCATTGCGAGTTCCAGACCAGCCTGGGTTACAAAGCTAGCTCAAGGCCAGCCTGAACTGCACAGCGAGACCTTATCTAAAAAAAAAAAAAAAAAAAAGACAAAGAAGAGTATCTCCACCTCTGTTTGCTCCAACCACAGACGGATACCTGCTTTTTGGCCAAGTGCCTCTGGTTGAAATTGATGGGATGATGCTGACACAGACCAGAGCCATCCTCAGCTACCTCGCGGCTAAGTACAACCTGTACGGGAAGGACCTTAAGGAAAGAGTCAGGTAATGTGGCGTCTGCACTGTGCATTTGGCCAGAGAAGCAGCTTCGAACAGCGCGTGCACAGAGCCCTGTGCAACCGTGTGGATGGGGACATAAGGACGAATGTGCAAGCGCAGCCTGCCTCTCGTTAGTTGGATGCAAATTTTTTTAAGGTTTCAAATATTTATTGTTGATCTATTAGTGCTGATCACAGAAACAGATTTAAGATTCCTGATTAAGTATATTCCGCTGTCCGATCAGTGGTATTTTTCAAGCTTGATACGGTGATACTGCCTTGGCCATGATAAAGAGGGTATCGTCCTGTGACCTCCGAGAGGGCAACTGCTGCAGCTCGTGTGCAGCTCCTCACAGTCCCAGCTTGGTCCTCCGGTGTCTCCTCTTGGAGCTGGACCTGATTTTACTACCAGTCTTTCACTGAGGAACGGGATGATTCTGCTTTGTTTCTTGGCCAGGAATCCTTTGATTCTGAAAGTCTTGTGAGAAGACACGGTTAGGCTTGGAGGAGGAGCACGCACCCGATGGTGGACGGAAGCAGAAGCTGATGCAGATTTTTCATCAGGGCTCTTTTCTGCTTAGAATCCCCCAGTGTGTTTCTGAGATGCCGCTCCTCGTCTGTAGGCAGCATCGTTACTATTCCTCTCTCTCGGCTGAGCGTAGTGTGTGGTTTAAACGATACTCTAACAAGGGAGAGAATGACGTATAATTCAGGTAAGACAAGAGTACACTATTCTTCTGTATGTCTTTCCCGTCAGAAGGAAAGACGGACAGTACAGATCATTGAACAAAGGTTTTTGGCCACTCAACACATCACGGGTATACAAGGGCTCACCCGTAGATAACTAAGGCAGCACGGGTGCGCAGTACACACTGCAGGCATTCTTCAATTAATGACCTGCCTGTTGCACAACGGTTTGGATTTATGACCGAGGCACACCCCTCAGACTTACGATCTGCTGCTTGGACTTTCAACTCATCCTTGTTTGTGCAGTTCCATGTATCTTGTTTATCAGGGCTGTAATTTGTGCTCACTTTACTGTAGAAGACAATGCTGTAGTTTTATGTTCTGTTACACACTGCAGTACTGCACGTAAGAGTTACACAGATAAAACACAGCCATCAAGTTGGGGTTTCCTTTGACCATTTCCTTGTTCTGAATACTGTAATGTACATACTATATACAATTTCTTATTTAGGGAACAATTCACGTAATACCCGAGCAGCAGGGACAGAGCTCGACCCTTACACCAGGAACGTCTCGAGTAATATATGTGTCGTTATTAACTTTTTGAAAATAGATTTAAAAAAAATATTCGTCAATGAAAAGAAAACTTCAAAGAGAATGACAAAGCGTGGTTGATCTGGCCTGACCAGAACACGAAACGTTTCATTCTCAGTTGCCAGGTCAGCAAAAACCTATTAAAGTACCTGTCTCTACTAAGGCAGTGAAAGGCTCTGGTACTAATCCCTTTTCACTTTTAATAACTTCACCGATTTCCGTTTTTGAAGCCATAATAAGTTCATCATTTGTTTCTGCCAAATGTCAATAGAGAGGTCTCTAATCTTTTCACAGGCACTTTTATTCCGTAAACACTTCTAGAGGTCCACACAGTATTCCGGGCACTCGGCTGGTTTGGATGCCAGGAACCATCTGTGAGAGTGGAAGCTTGACGAGTGCATATCATCTCCCCCAGCAGCTCCGCATAGCACAGGGAATGGGTTAGGAAACGGTGTGACACGGTTCCTCTGCTGTTTTGTCAGGATTGACATGTACGCTGATGGCACCCTGGACCTGATGCTAATGATCGCAGTGGCTGCATTCAAACCCCCTGAGGACAGAGAGGAGGCCCATGCTTCAATTGCGCAGAAAGCTAAAGCGCGCTACTTCCCCATCTTTGAAAAGGTGGGCTGCAGGCACTTTTACACCTCCTGTCACGGCCAGTATTGAAGAGCGGAAATCTGAGAAGAGGCTATGTTAGAGCTTTGCTGCTTTGAGATCAAAACTTTAACATGGATTCCAGCACAAATAACAGGTGAAATTAGATCCCCTAACAAAACAGAAAGGGAACAACCCAAGTGCCATTTCTGTTCTAATTTTAAAAGTAAGTCATCGGTCCATTGTTACCACCTTGAAATCACTGTGTTTACTTATTTGTAAAACTTTACGTCTGATACTAGAGGCTAATTGTGCCTCAATCAGCAGACAGAATCTCTCAATGTACAACTTTTTCTCATGATGTAACGGTAGTGAACACCAACAACATCTGTCCTTGCAGTACATGAATAAGGTTTTTATCTTTTTCTTTTTTTGCTGTGCTGGGCCTTGCGCATGCTCGGGAAGTGTTGTCCTGAGCCACACCTCCAGCCCTCAAAGCGTGGCCTTCGTGAGGCAGAACTACCCTATGTTTTGGCCACTGGTGCTTCCAGCTGGGCTTTGTGATCTGACCCCAGCAGTCTTCCCTGCTCTCTGGTCCCACGACCTGATCTGGACTCATGCTGTACATTTCCTTCTCCGGACTTGAAATCAATTTTCCAAGGAGTTCTGGTTGCTTTTATGATTCCTAACCTTTGCTGTGTATGGCAGAGTATTCATGGAGAACGCTGATATTTGCACTGTAGTCAAGTATTACATCTCTCTTCCTTTCTCCAGAGGTCATCACTATCAAATTTGATTTAAATTCTTTCTTCTCACTTAAAAAAATAGAGACCTGGGTCATTTACAATATTTTCAGGGGTGAGGATATAGCTCAGTGGCATAAGTGCCTGCCTGGCAAGTGCAAGGTCCTGAGTTTGAAAAAAATTCAAACTGCAGGTTGTGGTGGCAAATGCATATTATCCCAGCACACTGGGAGGCTGATGAGGAGGATTTGAAGTTCAAGTCCTGCCTGGACAACTCTGTGAGATCCTGTCTCAAAATAAAAACTGAAAAAGTGCCTGGGAATGTAGCTCAGCAAAACACCCCTGGGTTCAATCCCCAGTTACCGCCCCCCCCAAAAAATTCACCATATTGTAAGTTTGTTTTGTAACTTTTAAAAAAGAAACTCTATGTTTCTGAGCCATTTAAACGTCATTACTAAACTTATATTTACTTGTTTCATTTTATTTTGTTTTCTGTTTACAAATTCAAAGCCAACTTTCCTCTGGCTTCCCTATCTCTTTCCTAAGTTCTAACTGCGGGGATCAGGTTTCTTTTCTTTTCTTTTCTTTTTTTTGCGGTACTGGGGATCGAACTCAGGACCCTGCGCTTGCCAGGCAGGCGCTTATTCCACTGAGCTATATCCCCAGCCCCTAGGTTTCTTTTCTTCTCATGGTTTAGGAGATGCACACCTCTTCCTCACACAGCCGCTATTTTCTCAACGAGAGAAAGCTTCAGCCTCCTCCAACTGCTCTTCTTGTGTTTTTAGGCCTTTATACTTGAACGTGTTTTCTACCCACTTTTAAAACTGCTCTTGCTGACTGTTACCAGCGTAGGTGCTGCAGAGGTGAGCACTCTCACTGCCTGTTACTAGTCAGCAGTGAACCGCAGGACGCCTATTTACTGAAACAGCCAAGAAAAAAAGTTTGCCTCCGCGGCTCCTTGATTCTCCTGCCTCTCCTATTCTCAGTGTCTTTTCCTTCTACATAAGGAGGGTTTTTCTTTTCTGTTCTGTGAGGGAGGGTCTGTTAGCTCTCTAAAACTCTGTCAAGAATATCTCCAAGTTGCCTTTACTCTAAAATGATTATCTAAATGGTTATAAAATTCTAGATTAGTAATTATTTTCCTTCAACACTTAAAAAATATAATGAGAACGTCTTCTGGCTTTGATTATTTTGTTTCAAAGCCTGGCGTTGGTATTGTTATTTTTGTTGGTATTGTATCTTTTTTCCCCCTCATTTTAGATTTTCCCTTTTTTGATATACTTTAGCTGCTATGGGTTTAACTCTAGATTTATTTTTATTTATCTGTTTGTCGTTCCTTTTCAGTGTGAGGGTTCCCCTGCCCCCACCTCTTCATGCTGGAAAATTCTGTACTTCTTAGTACTGAACATGGCTTCCCTGCTCTGCTCCGCCCTGAGCTCCTGTTAGATACGAGCTGAAGACTTATTCTGCCTTTTGTGTCCCTTCACTTGTTTCTTGTGTTTCATTTTATCTCTCTGATTCCTCAGGTATGGATGCAAAATTGCTAGTACAGTAAAACCTTGGATTGTAATTTGTTCTGGGTGTTCTACAAGATGAGCAAACATTTCTAATAAATTTTAACTTGATAAACAATGTCTTGCAATACGAGTAGCACAGCACACTGAGGGGTCACATGATCGCAGCTGAGCGGTCCTTCCTTTCTCCCTCTCCTCCTTCCTCTCTGGCTCTCTCTCCAGGATTGTGGGTAATTGTCTCCCAATGGCAAGAGGTTATGCAGGAGAGCTCGTCTGCAGAGGCAGAGGAGAAAAAGGCAGAGGAATCCCTCCCTTCAGATGAGATTAGAGAGATGTGTAAATTGCGGGAAACAGTGCCAAGTTTTGTAGAAAGCACCACCCGGATAAGGCCGCGGCAGTGCAAGCATGAATCTGCTTAGCGGCAACACGACGTCACATTTCACAAAAATCCTCAAAGGAGGCAAAAGCGAGGGTCACTGCATAGGTTTCTGGTGAAAGCTGCATAAAAAGAAGATCCCACTGAGCCAACAGGTAGCTGTGATTCCATTAGTGACAGTGAAAGCCGTCCTGTGCGATAGCCCTCCTCTCTCGTCTCCCTCACACCAGCCCTGAAGGTTTCCAAAGGTAAGTGCAGGCTGATTTCCATTTTGTACTTTCTCTATTATTTTATATTATAGTGCAGTATTGTAATCATTATTATGTGAATGTTTTTGAGTTGTGGAGCCAATCTTCTGTGTTTCCATTGTTTCTTATGAGGAAACTTGCTTTGATATGCAAGTGCTTGGGATTACAAGCATGTTTTGGGAACCAATTACACTCACACATCAGTTTTACTGTACTTATTTTTCACTTCTCTACCGAGTTTTTATTATATCCATGCACCAGTTGCTTTCCTGTCACAGGGACAAAACACCTGGTATCTGCACCCTAAAGGAGCAGAGGTTTGCGTGGCTCCTGTTTCCAGTCGCTCTGCTTGTCCGCTGCTCCAAAGCAGAAAGGCAAGGAGGAGGGCTTGGCAGAGGACAGCCGTTCATCCCACAGCAGCTGGGAAGCGGAGCGCAGAGGAGCCGCAGCCCCAGCCCCGGGGCTTCCTTTGAACGGGGCATTCAGCTGTGAACGTGTCTCTGACTCAATCCACTGCTGAGAACAGTGCCCACAGGATCGGTCACCTTCCACACACGTGAGGCACAGGGCACACTTGAGATTTTATTTAACTCAAATTTTTTGTTTGTATCTCTTTTAGACCTATAGAATCTTTTTTTCTACATACCCTTCTTTCATCACCTATTTGAACATCGTAAACATTATTTTTAAGCCTTTAAAAATTTACTCCTGGCTTTGGCTTGAACACTCAAAGTTATTCTCTTTCAAGAGTCTGTCGGCCCTGTCTCATGGATGAGCTGTTTCTTTACATGCTGTGTAATTTTTAGCTATGAGCTTGTCTTCAGCAGGACTCCCATGACACATACTCAAAATAGGCCTGCCAAAGTTCTTATCTTGGCCTTGGCTGGGGTATTCTAGGGTTTACTCATTTTTTTCCTCCACTGACATTTACTTTTCATTGTTGTGTGTATCACAGAGAGAGGTGGGCTGGCTGAATTTGCCTTTGTTCCTTATTTACGGAGTAAAGCCCAGAAGTCCTTGCTACTCAAAGCTGCCCCTGGGAGATTTTCTTTTTTAATATTCACTTCTCACTGGATAGTGAAAAATTAGGTCTTTATGTGAATTAGATCTGGACCTCTGCTGTTCCATCAGTCATTTGTTTCTACCTGTGGCACAGCAGGTGGGCTCTGGCCAATCATGGCCTGCGTCTCCCGGTGCTGGTGGCAGTTTTCCTTAGTACCCCGGGCATGCATAGGAGGCTATCACGTGGGCATCATGACCTGAGCATCCCTGAGCATCACTGAGCAATTTCCTAAAACACTGTGCCAGTTTACCACTGGTGTAAGAGTATTAAGTTTTATCCCATCCTTGCCAGCCCTGGAGATTATTGAGAAAAAGAGTCCTCAGTATACCTGATCGGTACAAAAGATGTTATGCTTTTGTAAGTCTTTAGCTGGGCAGGGTAGTCTTTACTTCTGTTGATATTCTTTTTTGTTTTTTTCTTCCTGTAGATTCTGAAAGACCATGGAGAGGATTATCTCATTGGCAACAAATTCAGCTGGGCTGACAGACAACTGCTGGAAGCTATTCTATTGGTGGAAGAACTTGATGCTCCTGTTCTTTCCGACTCCCCTCTGCTAAAGGTAGTGTGTTACATCCATGCAAAGCCTGAACATTTGAACAGGTCAAAGACCGAAACAAAATATGCCTCCAGATCATTCTCAAAAGAAATTTAAGCCTGTTTCAAATATCATCATTTTAATCACTTTGGCTGTTTTCTCCTGTATACACTATGCAATCTGTTAGGAAATGAAACCTCATGAAGGAAAAATAGATATTTTGGTTTCTAGGATAAACATTTAGTACTTTTCTTTTCTTCTAGTGTTTTGAGCCTTTTTTCCCAATGAAGCAAGGCTAACAAGTCTGTCTTGTTCATGTCCAGCTCCTAACAGACAGTCCTGCCCGTGTGGAGCCCCGACGCTGGGCCCTCACAGTTGCTCATCCGCCCAGCGTCTGCGTGGGGGCATACTTCCTGCTGGCGTGTGGCCGCAGCCCTTGCCCGGCCTCACCTGGCCTCTGCTCCAGCTCCTTAGCTGTTATCTAGGTGACTAGCTGACATGGGTTTTACAGTTAAAAAGTAGCATTTTTCTTACTACAAAAGAAATCAAGTTTATGAAGCTACAGTAGACATTTGTTTAAGCCAAAAGAAGTCGGAGAAAAAAAAGACCTATGATCTACCAGCCAAGTGTTACTGCATGAGTCTTCCTGACATACCATTTTGCATTTCCCCATGTAGTGTTACACAGAATATATATTTTTTTTCTTCACAGAATATTCTTTTGTGGCTTGTGTTTAAGATTTTTCAACTGTCATAATTATATTTACATATCAACAAATACTGTTCTGAAATATAATGCTATTTCATTGTTTTCATCAAGCAATAGAGTAAGACTTTGAGAAACCAGAGCATTATAAAAAGGACATACATTGAGAAGTCTCATTCCAGCACTGTGCTTCCAGCTTCCTGCCCTGCAATCATGTTCCTTAGTTCCTTCCGCCTCCTTCAGTGTTCTTACACGTGAAGATATAAACAAACAGGAAGCATGCCACCAGTCTGCCTTCTTACACGAAGTACAAATAGCACATCTTCTCTGGGGCTCCAGATTTGAATTTTAACTGCAGAAATGCATTCTAGGTATTTTTCTACCTGTATGGCACTTTTTTCTTTTTACATATAATATTCATTTTGTTATTGTTAAATTATTCATTTTAAGTTACTGTTAAATTATACTCCTTATAGGGATATAATTTATTATCTATGTGCCAAAAATTTATAATGTACCACAAGTTATATATGTAACCAGTTTTCCTGGAAACATAGATTATTTCTAATGCGGTTCTGTGTTAACATTTCGATAGCTATTTCTTTGGCCAATTACTGGTAATAAATTCCTAGCACCAGAATTGAGTGGTCAAGGAATATGAATATTTTGGGGTTTTCTTTATATGCACTGTTCCATTGTGACAATGACTTTTTAATTGGATAATTTAGCTCATGCTTAAAACACCAAGATTATATCACTCATACCATCCTGCAGACATGTGGTGGGGTTAACTCAGGCTCAATACTCTGGACTCTAAACTGAAGGTCTAAGCGGGCTCCTCTCATGATAAGGTTCTGATTTTTTTTCTTTTTGTTTTGTTTTGGAGACAGGTCTTACTGTGTAATTCAGCCTGGCCTTCAACTTACTATGTAGTCCAGACTGGCCTTGAACCTAAGGGGATCCTCTTGTGTCAGGCTCCTAAGTGCTGGGATTACCATGTATAATCCCAGTTTGCCTGGCTAAAAGTTCTGATTTTTCTTAAAGTTTGTCACAGGTATCAAGGCCCTGATTTTACTATTTCACATTTCAGGCATTTAAAACAAGAATCAGCAACATCCCTACTATTAAGAAGTTCCTGCAGCCTGGGAGCCCCAAGAAGCCACCCCCGGACGACCACTACGTGGAAACTGTCCGGCATGTCCTGCAGTTCTAAGAGCACAGGGCACAGGCGGATTACAGCTCCACAGCAGCAGCAGCGCAGGCCCGATACCAAGCGGGGTGGAAGGAACCTAGGTAGCACAAGTAAAGCGTCTGAAGAGAAGAAAACCACACTGCCATCGGCAACACTGCCAATTAAATGCGATATGAAGCCATTCTGGTGTGCATTTTTTTAAAGCTGTTAATTGAGGGTGCAGCCTACAGCTTTTATGAAACCTGTGCTCTGTGGAAGTCAGTGGGAGGTGGATGTGTTTAGGGCAGCGGACTCCATGGGCGCTGTTCTTGCCGTGTGCAGCAAGATCGAGAGCCCTGGAGAAGGGTGACCACAGGCTGGGGGACGGCATCGCTCCAGCATGCACCGACTCCTGAGTATCTGGGGTTGGCAAACAGACAGTAGTGGCCGGTGGAGCATAGCAGGTGCTACTTAGCAAACCCTGCGGAGAGCGGGGGTGGAAAACGCCCAGGAACACGGTTTTGAATCCCTGAAAATAAACTTGGTAAGTAGATGTCCCTCTGCCACTGCCAGGTGGTCTCTTCCAGGACAAGGACTAGGCCGCACACCCTTGTGTTGCCTGTCCCTGGTGCAGTGCCTCAAGTCTGGAGGTGGCAAATGCCTGAGAGCTGCTCACCCGGACAAATTACCGGAACACAAAGGAAGGGGAATAACAGCTCCATCTCATGACATATAACACCTCTGAAAGACAAATATGGAGATAAAATATTCCACTGTTTCAAAAATATTTTAATATATATGCTAATTTGTTTCATTTATACTACCGGTTTCTTAGTTCACTGAAAAGAAAGTTTTGTGCTACTATCTTTTTTTATGGAAAAATAAAACAAAATTTCATAACAAAACAATAGGATAAAAACAATAGTTAATGCATTGCATATTATTATCTTTAAAGTAGTTATTTCGAGTACAAGATGTGGGCATTAAAATTTTCACCAACATTCTTAGCACAAACCTTCTCTTTTAATGAACTAAGAGACACTAACAGTGTCACTGACTTGCTTTTTCTTTTTTCCTGTTTCCATTCTGTCCTTTCTCCTCCCCCACCCTAGTTATCCCTTCCTTTTGAATAATTTTTTCCCATCTCACAATATCCATTTACATTTTAGACCTTATTCTTTGTTTCTCACACCAGGGTGACAATATGATGTTTACACGTGAGTCTGATTTATTTCATTTAGGAGTTTGGCTTCAAGTTGCACCCATTTAACTATAAAAGTCTCAAGTTTGTCATTATTTATGGTTGAGTAATACTCCACTGTATAAAAGTAGTACCTCTCTTTTATCCACTCCTTGGTTAATGGACATTTGGCTTGTTTCCAAGATTTAACAAATGCTGGCGAGGGGGAAGAAGCAACCCTTCTCCACTGTGGGTGGGAATGTATACTGCTGCAACCACTGTAGAAATCAGTGTAGAGATTCTTCAAAAATGTAGGGTCAGAGGTCCCATTTGACCCAGCTATGCCCCTTGTGGATATCATCCCAGAAGAACTAAAAGCATCATACCCCAGCGATATATATGTACCCACGTTTACAGCAGCACAGTTTGTTTCTTTTTTGCAAGAGAGAGTCTTTTTGTCTATGTCTTGTACTCTGAGTAACTACTTTTAAAATAATGACACAGTGTATTTTTTTTTTTTTTGCGTTACTGGGGATCGAACTCAGGACCCTGCGTTTGCTAGGCAAGCTCTTATTCCACTGAGCTGTATCCCCATGACACAGTGTATTAACTTATTCTCTCATTTTGTTATAGAATTTTGTTTCATTTTTTTCATGAAAAAGTCACTCAAATTAGGAGACAGCAACCGGAGAAACCATGCCCACTATGTTGAAATACAGATGTTAAAACTTTGATATTTAGAAAGGTCACAGAAATGAGTCTTTTAAACCTGTAAGTTCACATGCTCCTGAAGTATGAGCAGTTGACACAGATGAAAGACAAAAGAACAGTGCCACCCAAACATGTTTGTTTACTCACTGATAATAAACATTAATCTAAAAATAAAATATCTCTGTGATCAAATTTTAAAAAGATGAACAAGTAATGAGGACTTCTAACTCTAGCAAGTACATGGTTGAACAGTTTTATGCCCTGATAAAAGGAACACAAACGGCTGTTCTGGATACCTTGTCCACAGAATGTCCCCAAGTAAAAACTCTTAGGTTCTGCATCAAAACATAGATAAGGATGAATTGCCTTAGTGTCAACAAAGCAGGACTTTCAAAGACAAGAATCTAGATGTTAAGGCTAGGTGACACCTGGTGGACATTTAATGCTGGGGTATTAGTGTACCGGAAGGTGGGAGCCACAAAAGGTGAGACTCTACAATTCCAGCTTTTCCTGACCTGGATGAGATTATCATGATCCTTGTAGGCCAAGGCTACTAACATTCAGCCTCCAAGAGGTACAAGGCAGCAAGCGAAGCTGTGCCCCTCCTGGGTTATATATTGCACAATGCTTCAGGGAAAGCCGGGCCAGGTCCTTCCACCTTGCCTGTCTTGTGTCCCAACCTGACCGTTTCCTTAGGACCCTTAGACCTGATGACCGTTTCCTTAGGACCCTTAGACCTGATGACACTAATCTTCAAACTCTTTAGTGCAATCAGAAGGGGAAGTAAAACCTCCAAAGTCATTCCTAGATGCAAACATTGCCCTGATGTCTGGAACAGTTAATGATTAAAAATTTTTAAAAATATATTTTGACCAATTTTGCATGCCTCTATCTGGTAATCTGAGCAATTTATGTGAAGACAACAATATGCAGTATAACAAACATCGAAGTCCTACCATGTGGGAGACCGCTGAGAGACCTGTGGTCTGCATCCATCTTATACCGCTGAAAGACTTGCGGTTAGCATCCATTTTGTAAACTATCAGCCATCTTGAGAATTAAGTTCCAGTTTCCATATATGGTCAGTTTCCTGTAGTTTCCATGTATGGTTAGTTTCCTGTGACTTCTATAGATGGTCAACTTCCTGTTAATTACGTAATCTTACCTGATGCTCTGACCACCCTCGCGTGATATCTGGACCTCCCTCCGTTGCTTAGTTACCCGCTGACGTCAATCCCCACTCCCGCATGTATATAAGCCCGAGCTTTCCGCTCACTGAACGAGACTTGATCAGACTCCTGTCTTGTCTCCGTTTCTCGTTTCCTTCTTGTCTCTTTTTCATCCCGCTCCCCCTCTAGGGCCTTCGTTGACTACCCGCCAGTCGGGACACTACCATCCTGTCTAGTGAAGTTGTATTACCTCTAATGTTCTTTTAAATTATTATTTTATTCTCTTTAATGGTTCGATCAATCTATTATTATATCTGGTAATCTGAGCAACTTTTTTTTTTTTTGGCGGTACTGGGGATCAAACTCAGGACCCTACGCTTGTTAGGCAGGCGCTTATTCCACTGAGCTATATCCCCAGCTCCTAATCTGAGCAACTTTGAAGATAACAAACAACAACTGTTAATTCTTATCATTTGCCTATGTCTGAAACCCTGTATCATTTTTAATGTCCTTGCCTTCTTTGTATTTTGCTGTTTTTTTTTTTTTTTTACTATTCTCTTTAAAGTAAAAAAAAAAAGTTACCCTGTTACTAAAACCAGAAAAAGATCTAACCAAAACAGAGAACGACAGGCCAGTCTTCCCAATGAGCACAGACGCAAAAATACCCGAGAAGATACTGACAGAGGCAGCAAATCACCCAGACGACGACACAGGAACAAGTTGGATGCACCCCAGGGGTGCAGGGGTAGTTCAACAGATGCAAATCAGTAAATATAACACACCACATTAACAGAACCAAGGACAAAAACCACATGATTGTCTCACAGACTCAGAAAAAGCATTTGACAAAATCTAACACCCATTCATGATAAAAACCTTATAGAAAATGGGAAGAGGGTTTTACCTCAGTCTGATAAAAGCCATGTATGACAAACCAATAGCCAACATCATCCTGATGGGCGAACACTGGAAGCCAGGGTACTTCAGTTTTGCATGCTGCACGCCCTGCTCACTGAGTAGCTGTTTTCACCTCTCTCTCCTCCCTTTTTCACTCGGTTCACAATCGCTGAGCGCTGCACTTTCCAGGAGAGCAGCAGGAACAGTGCATGGACAAAGATGGGAATGAGAGAAGGGAGAGCGGTAGCTAAGCACAGTGGGTCCGAGGAAAACGCAGGCTGTCTCCCTTCTTCCCTCCCGATCTATATTCTCACCTCCAGGTTCCTACACTAACGATACTATATGCTGTTTGCACATGCACATCTGGTTTACCTCACTTACGAGTATGGTCTCTAGTTGTGACCATTTGCCTATAAAAGCCCCTAGATTGTCTTTCTTTACAGCTGAATAATATTCCATTGTGTAAAAATGCCAGTTTTTTAAGCCAGTCCTCTGTGGGTGGACATTTGGGTTGTTTCCACAATTTAGCTATTACAAATTGTGCTGCTATACATACCTCACAGATCTTGAGAAAATACGCCTCAAATTCATCTGGAACCAGAAGAGACCCAGAATAGCAAAAGCAATCCTGGGCAACAAGGACAAGCCAGATGGAATCACAATCCCTGACCTGAAATTATACTACAAATCTACTGTAATAAAATCAACCTGGTACTGGCTAAAAAACAGACCTGAGGATCACTTGAACAGACTGGATGATGCAACCACAACGAAAAACACACTCAGCTACCTAATATTCGACAAAGGGGTCAACCAAACACAGTGGAAAAAAGAAGGCCTGTTTAATAAATGGTGCTGGAAAAACTGGCTTGCCTCTTGCCAAAAACTGAAAATAGACCCCAGTCTATCACCATGCACCAAACTCAGGTCAAAATGGATCACAGATCTCAACATTAAAACAGAAACTCTAGATCTATTGGAAGAGAAAGTAGGTAAAAATCTTGAAGACATAGGAGTAGGCAGAGAGTTCATGAACAAAAATGAAACCGCAAGGGAAACACTTCAAAGAATCTATAATTGGGACCTCATCCTACTGAAAAGTTTTTGCACATCTAAAGAAATCACGAGCAAAGTAAAAAGAAAACCCACAAATTGGGAAAAAATCCTAGCTGGCTGTCCCTCAGACAAAGGTCTTCTATCTAGAACATACAAAGAATTAAAAAACATGTACCTGTTCAAATTCAAAGACCCAGCCCAGAAATGGGCATCTGAGATGAATACACACTTCTCAGATAAAGAGATACAAATGGCAAATACATGAGAAAATGTTCTACATCTTTAGTCATTCGAGAAATGCAAATAAAAACAACATTGAGATTTCATCTCACCCCAGTAAGATTGGCCAGTATTAAGAAATCATCCAATAACAAATGCTGGTGAGGCTGTGGAGAAATAGGGACTCTGCTGCTGGTGGGAATGCAGGCTGGGGAAACCACTGTGGAGAGCCGTTTGGAGATTTCTCAGCAAACTAGGTCTAAAGGTTCTATTCAAACCAGCTATTCCCCTTCTGGGTATTTTCCCAGAAGATCTGAAAACATCATATCACTCTGATATATGTGCACCCATGTTTATAGCAGCGCAATTTGTAATAGCTAAGTTGTGGAAGCAACCCAAATGTCCATCCACAGAGGACTGGATTAAAAAACTGTGGCATTTTTATATAATGGAATATTACTCAGCTATAAAGAGGGACAGATTTGGGGCCTTTGTAGGCAAATGGTCACAATTAGACACTGTCCGGCGCCGCTCCCGACCCGCAGAAGACAGCACACAGACGATCAGATTCTGTAACGTGTTTTCTTTATTGGACACAGCACAAGCCCCACAGGAGTCCACTCTACGTGGCTCCTTCCGGGCTTCTTCTTCCTCCAGCTTCCCGTTACAGCAACTTATATAAGGGCAGTTAGCAAATCACACTACGCCACGTGGGCCTTCAGGATTGGTTTCAGGGCGCCGTAAGCAGGCACCTTTCTATATAAGGTATACACAGAGTCAGCAGCAAGAACCAGAAAACAGGATATAGGCGCCATCTTGGTAACACGGTGGGAGGGGCTGATTCCAAGGAGACTAACAGCAAGCCCTCACACCGGCTCCCAACAAGACACCATACTCATAAGTGAAATAAATCAGAGGTACATGTGCAAGCAACATATTGTGTCACTGGTGTAAGAACCTGAGGGTGGGAATATAAACTAAGAGGCATGAAGGAAATCTGTTCAAAAGTAAAGAACAGATGCGATGAGGGAAAGGAGAAAAGAAAGGCAAAAACGTATGTATGTATGTATGTATAATACATATGTGCAGGATGGCTAACACGGTTCTTCTATTGTCTTATGTCACTTTATGGTAAGGAATGGTTGATGACTGGTTGTTTGATCAATCTTGTGTGTCTATATGTGTTTTCCTGAGCATACACTTTGAAGTTATCCATATGCAATGCAACAACTATTGTTGGTTTCCTGTTGCCTTGTCTATAATTCAATTTTGATTATACTGTTACTGTGCTACTTTGTGTCTCTTTGTTAATGCTTTCCTCTTTTTTTTTTGTTGATGTAGTTCTTTTTCTTTCACACTTTAAAAAAATTATATAAAAAAACAAAAAAGGGATAATTATCTATGTATGTATGTAAGTATGTATGTATATGCAGCATATCTAACAGTGGTACTACTGATTTAGGTCACTTTATTGTAAGGAATAGTTGATGATTATTTGCTTGATCCATTTTGCATGTCTATAGCTGTTTTCCTGAGTATACACTTCGAAGTTATCAATATGTAATGCAACAACCATTGTTGATTCCCTGTCTCCTTGTCTGTAACTCAGTTTTGATTGTACTATTCTTATGCTACTTTGTGTCTGTTTGTTAACATGTTTTTGTTTTTACTTTTAAAAGTGTAAAAAAAAAACTAAATTGTGCTGCTATAAACATGGGTGTACATATATCACAGTGACATGCTATTTTCAGATCTGGGAAAATACCTAGAAGGGGTATAGCTGGGTTGAGTGGGACCTCTAGACCTAGTTTGCTGAGGAATCTCCATACTGATCTCCACAGTGGTTGCACCAGTCTGCATTCCCACCAGCAGTGCAGCAGATTTCCTATTTCTCCACAGCCTCACCAGCATTTGTTATTGGACGATTTCTTGATGCTGGCCAATCTTACTGGGGTGAGATGAAATCTCCATGTTGTTTTTATTTGCATTTCTCGAATGACTAAAGATGTAGAACATTTTCTCATGTATTTGCCATTTGTATCTCTTTATCTGAGAAGTGTGTATTCATCTCAGATGCCCATTTCTTGATTGGGGCTTTGAATTTGGACAGGTTCATGTTTTTTAATTCTTTGTATGTTCTAGATAGAAGGCCTTTGTCCGAAGGACAGCCAGCTGGGATTTTTTCCCCAATCTGTGAGTTTTCTTTTTACTGTGCTTATTTCTTTAGATGTGCAAAAATTGTTCAGTAAGATGAGGTCCCAGTTATTCTTTGCAGTGTTTCCCTTGCAGTTTCATTTTTGTTCATGAACTCTCTGCCTATTCCTATGTCTTCAAGATTTTTACCTACTTTCTTTTCTAATAGGTTTAGTGTTTCTGTTTTAATATTGAGTTCTGTGATACACTTTGACTTGAGTTTGGTGCATGGTGATAGACTTGCGTCTATTTTCAGTCTTCGGCAAGTGGCAAGCCAATTTCTCCAGCACCATATATTGAAGAGGCTATCTTTCTTCCAGTGAGCTTGTTCGGCCCCTTTGTCAAATATTAGGTGGCTGAGTGTTTTTCGTTGTGGCTGTATCTTCCAGTCTGTTCCAGTGATCCTCAGGTCTGTTTTTTAGCCAGTACCAGGTTGATTTTATTACAGTAGCTTTGTAGTATAATTTCAGGTCAGGGGTTGTGATTCCACCTGACTTGATCTTGTTGCCCAGAATTGCTTTTGCTATTCTGGGTCTCTTCTGGTTCCAGATGAATTTAAGCCATGTTTTCTCTAGATCTGTGAGGTATGTTGATGGTAGTTTAATGGGAATTGCATTGAATCTGTACAACAATTTTGGTAGTATGGTCATTTTCACAATGTTGGTTCTTCCTAACCACAAGCAGGGAATGTTTTTCAATTTATTGAAATTCTCTTTGATCTCTTTTTTCAGAGTACTATAGTTTTTATTAAATAGATCTTTTACCTCTTTTGTTAGGTTGATTCCTAAATATTTCAGTTTCTTGGATGCTATTGTAAAAGGTATGGTTTCCTTAATTTCTCTCTCAGTCTATTTGTTATTTGTGTATAGGAATGCTATTGATTTTTGGGTGTTGACTTTGTATCCAGCTATTCTGCTGAATTTGTCATTTAATTGACAAATTAATTGTGGAGTCTTTGGGTTCTTCTATGTAAAGTATCGTATCATCTGCAAATAGTGATAGTTTTACTTCTTCCTTTCCTATCCATATTCCTTTTATCTCTCTCTCTTGTCTAATTGCTCTGGCTTAATGCTCCTAGAACCATGTTGAATAGTAGTGCTGACAGTGGACATCCTTGTCTTGTTCCTGTCTTTAAAGTGAAAGCTTTCAGTTTTTGTCCATTTAGTATGATGTTGGCTATTGGTTTGTCATAGATGGCTTTGATTAGATTGAAGTAGAGGCCATCTATTGCTGTATTTTCTATGGTTTTTAACATGAATGCATGTTGGACCTTATCGAAAGCTTTTTCTGCATCTATTGAGATGATCATGTGGTTTTTGTCTTTGGCTCTATTGATATGGTATATTACATTAATTGATTTGTGAATATTCAACCATCCCTGCATTCTTGGAATAAATCCAACCTGGTCATGGTGTATAATTTTCCTTATGATTGCCCAAGGGTAGAGAGCAATCGGGATGAAGGGAAGGAGAGGAGGAAGAGGGAGATAGCTGTGTAGGAAAGTATGTACGTGCGGGATGGCTGACATGGTTGCACTATTGTCTCCTGTCATTTTGATGTGGGAAACAATCAATGATAAGTTGTTTGATCAGTCTTGTATGTCTACTTGTATTGCCCTGAGTATACACTTTGAAGCTACCAATGTGTAATACAACAACCATTGTTGATCCCCTGCCACCTTATCTGTAGTTCGGTTTTTGTACTGTTCTTGTCCTACTGTGTGTATATTTGTTAGTGTTTCTGTTCTTTTACTTTTATAATTAAAAAAATTAAAAAAAAAGAAAACCCAGGCTGGAAGGAAGAGCAGCCAATGCAGAAAACAGCCTATTTCCTATGCCAAATGTGATCAATATGAATGACAAATATGTATTAATAAAAATATAAAGTTCTAATAGAAAAACACCCCCCCCCATACACCTCCTAGGAGATCTTCTAGTGATGTGAATGCTTTGCCCTTCGCTGTATTGTTTTACAGGATCTGGTCTTTATTTGCTGTGTTTTTAATTCATGATCTACTATGCTTTAAGACTCACTTAACAATTAAAACAACATTGAGATTCCATCTCACCCCAGAAAGAATGGCTATCATCAAGAAATGAACCAATAACAAATGCTGGTGGGGCTGTTGGGAAAAAGGAACGCTTTGCCACTGCTGGTGGGAGTGTAGGCTGGTACAACCACCGTGAAATCGGTGTGGAGATCCCTCAGTAAACGAAGATTAGAGGTCCCATTTGACCCAGCTATTCCCCTTCTGGGTATCTTCCCCAAGGAATTAAAAATGGCATTATGCAGTGTAGCTGTGTTTATAGCAGCAGAGTTTGTAATAGCTAAACCTTAGAAACAACCAAGTGCTAATCAAGCGAGGAATGGATAAAAAAAGATGTAGTATTTTTATATAATGGAGTACTTCTCAGTCATGAAGGACAAACTGGAGACTTTCATGGGTAAATGGCTGCAACTGGAGGCCACACTCGTAAATGAAGTAAATCAGACTCACATGTGTCGACACCATATTATCTCCCTGGTGTGAAAACCTGAAAGAGTAAATAAGGTCCAAAATGTATAATACAGATTGTGAAATGGGAAGAAATTTTTCAAAATGAAAATGAAAGTACATTAGGGAAAAGGGGAAAGGAAGGAAGGGAAAAGGAAAAAAATGCAAGTTAGTTACACTGATTTCTCTTAGTTCTTTGAAAAGGAAGGTTCATGCTAATATTGAGTGGAGAATTTTTATGCCCGTACCTTATACTCTGAGTAAGTAAAGATAACAATATGCAATGTATTAAGTATTGTTATTCTATTATTGTTATGAAATTGTTTCAGTTTTTTCTCATACAATAAAAAATGAGTCATTTAGCTGGTTTCATTTAAAGAACTGAAATCTAACCTTTAGGAGGAGGCAATGATGAGGGCCAGGGATACAGCTCGGTGGCACAAGCGCCTGCCCAGCAAGTGCAAGGCCCTGAGTGTGATTCCCCGTACCAAGAGGTGATTGACCACAAGAACACAAAAGCAAAGTGAGCGCACATCTGAAAGCACCGAAAATCTGACACATCATAGAAAAGCAGAGGCTGCTCTCATTTTTAAATCCAAAGAGAAGGAATGTGTAATGGTTAAGAGCATCAGCTTTGCCTCCTGTAACCCACTGGTAGCCATGGAACACTGCGCAATCACTTCAGCGTCTTTAAGCCTGCTTCCTCTTCTACTGTAGAAAGGTATAGAAAGAAATAAGGTAATACCTGTCAAGCACGGGGTACGGTATCTACTTACATACCAAGCAGTCATTAAATGCTGGCTTAAAATAAAGATCACTAGTTACACGTGGTAACCACCACTCACTGCCCTGGAGCCTGGGCATCGTCTCCGAGCAAAGTCGTGTCGTTCTCTTACCACTCCCTGGTCACCGAGAAAGGGGAGACTCGCTGGCTCAGTTTGTAGATTTCAGTTCTTTAAATCACTCCCCAGTCGGATGTACTCTGGAAAGGACATAAGCAGCTGCCTTATATCAAGAACATCAGCCTGTGGGAGAGCTGGGGTCACTGGTACAAGCATACACACAATGAGGCCCCACCCTCTGTGAAATTGTTAGGAAACAGGCGGCTGTCACGTCAGTGCTTGACGACATGGAAAATAAACAGCTGTGCACGAAACCAGCGGCGCCCACCTCGACAATGGTGTCATGTCAGGTGAAGTAACTGCACACCACAAAGCAGAAAGAACAGCAATTTCAATATTTTATTTTGATATAATTTGATACTTATGGAAACACTGCCAGAGTAATTCAAAGAACTACTGGCTTTTTATTCAATTTACCAATTATTACATGTTACCCACTTGCTTTACCACGTATTCTTTCTTCCTGAGCCACTGGAGAGTAGTTTATTGACATCTTGTCTCTTTATTAATAAATATTTCAGGGCTGGGGATATAGCTTAGTGGCACAAGTGCCTGCCTAGCAAGCACAAGGCCCTGAGTTAGATTCCTAGTACCAAAAAACAAAGACAAAAACAAAATAAATATTTCAGTATTTCCCCAAAACAAGGGTTTTCAGGGTAATGAACTTTCTTTAAAAAAATCAAAATACAAAGTTAATGTAAAACTATCAGAACAAACAAACAAAAGAATCACCATAAAGAAAAACACTCTACATTCACGGGTAAGGATAAGCAAACTGTCTTCATTCCTCCCTAGAGAAGAATGTTTCATCCACTGTGCTGTTCTCAGATATCACCATGGTGCCTGGTACACAGAGGATACTCACAAAGTACACGTGAACTTCATAGTGTGCGCTAAACTACACTACCATATTCCAAAGCAAAGCATTCTGGCTGGGCCTAGTGGCGCATGCCTGTAATCCCAGCACTCGGGAGGCTGAGGCAGGAGGCTCATTGCGAGCTCAAGACCAGCCTGGGCTACAAAGTGAGCTCAAGGCCAGCCTGAACTGTATAGTGAGACCCTATCTCAAAAAAGACAAACAAAACAAAAAAATACAGTGTTCTAAAATAAAGCAAAAGCAGCCAGCCAAGTGTGGTGGCTCATGCCCGTAATCAGGAGGCCAAGGCAGAAAGATCACTCAAGTTCAAGGTCAGTCTGAACTACACAGGGAGACCTTGTCTTTAAAAAACAAATGAATGAATGAATGAATAAATAAATAAATAATGCAAAGACAATGAGAGCAAGACATTCAGTTATTTATTATATTTTATAATCTGTGTGGTACAAAAAGAGGCAAAAGTTTCAGGTGCAA
The DNA here is from genome assembly GCA_004027595.1 of Dinomys branickii. NCBI lineage: Eukaryota > Metazoa > Chordata > Mammalia > Rodentia > Dinomyidae > Dinomys > Dinomys branickii. The sequence goes on from PVLD010008383.1 coordinate 22,969, forward strand.
AGGACTTGGGAAAATTACCTGCCGAAAATTATTCTGTAGATGAGACAGAACAGGGGATAGTTTAGGCCAGCGTGACTTCCTTGGTCCCCTCAGGGCTGGTGGCCCCACACTCTCTCATCACAGGTAGCGATTTCGGATGTACTCGCGGTACATGGAAGTGTCCTCCTTTCCGAGGGGCTGCATGATCCCCTGGCTGGCCTGGATGTGGGCCTGGAAGATCTCGGTAGATTTCCTGTCTACTCTTGGGGGCTGAACTTCATAGATGTCGTCTTGTGAGAAAGCTGAGATGGGTGTTCTGCGGGAGAAGCAAGAAGAGGGGTACATGAAAGACAGCAAAGTGAGGGACCCCAGGGAGTGTGGCCCCAAAACACACAACCTTGGGCGAGGCAGTGGCAGGAAAAACCTCCACAGTTCCCTCACGGGTGGTTTCCCCTCTGCCTGGGCCTTGGGTTCCTATCACAGATAACAGGGTCTTCGTCCTACTTCCCCTGAACTGCTTCCTTGTCACGGTGGCGAAGGGCAACGCCAACCGCAGACCCTGTGCTTGCCAATGCCGAGTCCAGCAAGGTCAGCTGAGGTCGGCCTCGGACACTTGCAGAGTGGACAGCAGGTGGGCTGAGAGCTCAGCACCACCTTACTGTGGCTTCCAGACAATCAGCAAACTATTCCTTTTGTCTTTTTAACTATTCTAGATACAAAGTCTACATTAAACAATAAAAAGGTAAAGTCAATTAACAGCTTTTGCAACTAGATTTTGGCTGGAGGGAAGCTGAAGACATTCTTAATATTCGCTCAGTCAGAAAAAGGAGCGGCAGAAATGGATTCATGAAGACACTTTGTATCATCAGCAAGCCAGTCACACTGAGCCCCTGGCAGTTGTAAGGTGGCTTCTAAGAGTGCGGGCCTGGAGCAGGCGCATTGGCAGGGCTGGGCCTCGTGAGAACTGCACATGCTCACCTCCACTCCAGATGTACAGAGGCAGATCGCAGAGAGGGAGGCCCAGCAGAGGTATGTTAACAAAAGAGCAAAATTAGCATTTTTTGGTAGTGGAAATCAAACTCAGGACCTTGCGTTTGCCAGGCAGGTGTGCTCGTGCCAGAGCTATATCCCCGGCCCAAGAAGAGCAAAATTGAAGGCAGGTGACAGGAAGCAGAGAGACGGATCTTTCTCAGAGGAGGGGATCAAGAGATGGAGGGCGGGGAGCGTGGGGACAGGGTGAATAAAAGGACAGTGAGGTGTCATGTACCAAACCGACGGCCACAAGGAAGGCGAACGTCATGTACCACGCACATGTACTAATAAAAAGAAACCAAGCAAAGTAAGACAAAACATCCCAGAAAACACAACTCCCAGAAGATCCCGACACTCCCTAAAGCTTGCCGGCCCCTGGTCTAAGGCACGTACAGCTAGAGGTGTGAGTGGGGTATGTAAAATGCTAAGTATGATCTTAGGAGGTCAGCGCAGCAGTACCGCACACTGAAAGCAGGAACTTCCTTTTTAAATGAGAGCACACCACCGGGCCTGCACCGGAATGGCACACTCCGACAGCTGCCGAGGGAAGAGCGGGGACGCTGGCTGCAGCACACTACCGAGCACGGGGACACTGACTTCCCTGCTGACTTACACACTCCAGAGTGGGAAAGAAATAGTGCTGCACCCAAGAGCCACAGGGGTTCTGCTTTGCCTCTGAGGGCACTGCATAGAGAAGGTGGCAAAGCCAGCAGTGCTTCCAACACTGCACCGAAGTCTTTTCATCAGCTTTGGCGGCATCGCTTCTGAGGGGAGAGCCCAGTATCTGAACACTGAATGATGCAGAAATTCAAGACTATTTTCTTTTATTCACTCTAATAGAGAGAGCTGGATTGTAACTACGGTTTCATAGAGCCTATATATTATCTCCACTTTTCTCTCCTGTCCATAAACAAAAGGACCGTTTTCCACAGCTTCTAAAGGGAACAGACCTGCTATGCCCCAGTCAATACCGTACTATTTTTGGTGATAAAATATTACAACAGTGTAGGCTCATTTCTTTCTTCCTTTCTTTGGTATGGGAATTGAACTCAGGCCCCTGCGCTTGCCAGGCTCATTTCTCTTTATCTATATTGAAATAGACTTCAGAACTCTTTTTTTTTTTTTTTTTTGGTGGTACTGGGGATTGAACTCAGGACCTTGTGCTTGTCAGGCAGGCACTTATGCCACTGAGCTATATCCCCAGCCCTTCTCTTTATCTATAAAACCTAGGTCCATCTTCAAGCAGAGTCCTGTGCGTCCTGTCCCCTCAAGGACTGCTACAGTTTTACTTAGGGTAACGTATTTGCCACTTAATTTACGCTTAACACATGCTGCTCAGTGACTCTGCTGCTGAGCGCTGATGACTCTGAGCTTACCTGTACCTCCTACGCACACAAGAAAAGCCCTTGGGCAGAAATTCGTTAGACACACCAGATGGTTTCAAAGAAAATCCCGAGTCAGGTATGGTGGCACACACCTGCACTCAGGAGGCTGAGGCAGGAGGATGAGAAGGCTGGCTTGGGTTACATGGTGAGTTTGAGGCCAACCTGCACGACAAAGTGAGACTCAAAAAAAACAAAAGAAAAAAAGGAAACTCTTATTGGTGGCCTTAAGTGTGGTATTACTCACTTAACTGGTTACACTATGATCATTTCTGATACTAACTGATCTTATATTTAGATGCAGAACTAATGTTTGTGTCATTTCACAGTTTAATTCCTGCTAAGACTTTCTTAGACTTACACATATTGAATAACCAATAAATACATGTTGATTTGGCAAGGAAATATGGAGGTCTAAAAATGTCTCTGGCATTTAGTAATGTTGCAATCATTTATTGTTGGTGACTGAAATACTAGACAATATTGGTATAATTTCAAACAATTTTATATATGTGATACTTTTCTGTATGTTAAAATCTCAAGCTTCTTCTCTAATTAGTATTTTGGCCTATATAAGACCACACTTAGCACTTCCAGATGATACAGTAATTGTTCTAGTCATGGAATATATTTCCTTTCTCTATGACTCTTTCTGGTGCTACCACAAGCTCCAAGTTTTCCCCACAAAGTTGTGATATTTACATCACCAAGTGATGCTTTGTTGGCCATGACTGAGTCACAGAATCAAGGGGACGTTAGAATTGCAGAGGACCTTACAGAAGACTTCGGCCTGAAAGCTCACTACAGACAATGATCATCACTTGGTCATCTCTCACAATTTCTTCTACTTTCTGAGAAACCCACAATTAGGGCAAAAGCATAGTTTTGCTCCTCTAAGACATTCTGGTCCTAATAGAGCAAAACCTCAGAAGGCCTTAGTAGTAGTCTTTTGTTTTTCTGCTGGTCATACAATTTCTCAGAAGGAAGAACAGCCCTTCTCACCTAACCTGGTGGTACCGGCCTTGACATACACTGCCATGAATGACTCTCTCTCTGCCCTGCAATGTCGCTGGGCAACCTGAGTTTGTGGGTGCTGTTCTAACACTGTTGCCGGCAACATCCATTGCTTTTCTCATCAGATTGCTTGTTTCTTTCCAAGAAGGTACTCATACCTTGAAGTCTAATCTGGATGCTGTCTATTAACGAAGATGGCAGTCGGAAGGTGTTTGCTTCTTCCTGTTAAAAATTAAGCTGCTAGGCAACGTATTGTATCACTGGTGTAAGAACCCGAGGGTGGGAATATAAACTAAGAGACATGAAGGAAATCTGTTCAAAAACAAAGAACAGATGGGACGAGGGAAAGGAGAAAAGAAAGAGACAAAAATGTATGTATGTATACATGAATATACATATATGCAGGAGGGCTAACATGGTTCTACTATTGTATTATATCACTTAATGCTAAGGAATAATTGATGACGGGTTATTTGATCAATCTTGTATGTCTGTATGTGTTACCCTGAACACACACTTCGAAGATATCAATATGCAAAGCAGCAACTATTGGTGTTTTTTTTTTGTCTTTGGTTTTTTGTTTTTTTTGTGTTTTTCTGTTGTTGAGAGGATTAACTGTCTGACCAATTTTGCATGTCTATATCTGGGTTCATATATATACACTTCAAAGATATCAATAGGTAAAGCAACAACCACTGTTGAGTCCATGTCACCTTGTCTGTAGATCAGTTTTGATTGTACTATTTTTTATGCTAATTTGTGTCTGTTTGTTAATATGTTTTTGTGCTTTTATTTAAAAAAAAAATTAAGCTGCTACTGCACATTACCCACATTCTGTGAAGCAGTACGTGGATGGACACCTGAGTTCGAACTGTAGCTCTCAGATTACACTGGTCCCATACGGGACTCCTGAGCCACACGTCACTACATTTAAATGAACTAAAATTAAGGAAATTTAAAACTAGATCCTCAGTCGCCCTAGCATCTGTCAAGTCCTTGATAGTCACACACGGCCAAGGGCTACTGTACTGTACAGTGCCGACATGGGACATTTCTATCGTCACAGAAAGTTCTGCTGGACAGCATTCTGCTGGACAGTTTTCCAGTTACATTTTTCTTCAGAAATTCTTGGCGATTTTGTCTCCGAGACCATTACCCTCCTATAGCACTTGTCCTTACGTAGCCCTGCATGTTTCTAGGCATCTCACGTCTTACCCGGCTACCCGGCACAGTTCACGAGTCGGAACCATGTGTTTGGTGGTCCTTTCCTCTTATTTGCCAGTTTTCTAGGCAACAAAATGGTTCTATCATCCTCCTAAGGTGTCAAGATTTTTTTACAAACTTATAACTTTAAACACCCTTGAATTTTACTGCACTGTGATTCTTCTTCTATCTCATCCAATGGGAGCCACTTCAAGTTCACTCCTGAATCCTCTTGATAGGACCCTCATAATATCTGATAACCTTCTTGCTGCCTGGATCGACAAGAAGTTCCAGGATTATTCTGTACATCTTCTGACGCAGACCTGGAACCAGCCCCCTATTCCAGAAGCTCTGGCTCCTATTAGTGGAAAACTGGTATTTTAAAATCTCAATGTGGGTATTAGGAATACTTAAGAATTCCTAAGAATCATTATTAGGCCACTGCACGTGTATGTGTGTGTACGTAAGTGTGTCTGTATTTGCCCCTGGAATAAGGAGAATCTTATTTCTCAAAGACAAAGAGGATGACAGAATTAAAATAACCCACAACTATTTATTTGCCTTATCCCATATTAAGCATACAACACCTCTGGAATAACAATTGCCACCATTAATGACTCCTGAAAGCAGATTTTATGTTTGCATATTATTGTTTGTACTGCAAACTCTCCTCGCTGTCTAATTTGTCCGAGTTGTACTACATTACGCACTGAGCACAGAGCTATAGCACATTCCCTTCCCCTTCTAACATTCAGTGAGTTCTATAGGGAACTGTACAGTTTACAGTTCATGCCAGACTGCACACCAATGGGTGTGTTAGTCAGTTTTCTGCCACTGGGACAAATACCTGAGATAATCAACTAATAAAGAAAGGACAGCATGGGAGCCTTGCCCCGATGGGAAGACACCATCCCACCTCACCACACCTTGCCCACTGGGCACAGCAGGCCCTTCCATTGGGGTCCTTCTGACAGCGATGATCATGGGAACATTAGAAACAGGAGAACAGGGACATGCTAAAAAAAGCAGGGTGCACCGCCCTTTTGTCCCTTTGGAACAAAGAAACAGGAACAGGAGGAGGGCAGGTATGGGAGAAACAGAGTGGAGGAAAAATCGAGGCGCTCCAGGATAGAGAAGGAAGCCGGCGAAAGCCTGGGGCTTGCTGGGGCGTCCGGGGCATGCGGAGGGGGCTCCTAGACAGACGCCGGTGGGGACGGGTGGCGGGGTGAGGCTGGGTAAGTTCCAACAAGTATTTACTGAGCACTAAATGTAAGGTCTGTTCTGGGGACAGCAGGAGACACACGAGTGGACTTCCGTGTAGAAAAGAGTATCCTGGCAGGACTGCAGTAATTCCAATCTTAGCAGCGCTGCTCTGGAGGTGCCTAGTGACCTCTGCACCACAGAAGCAAGCCAATCAGGCAAAGCACGCCTGCCCAGGAAGCTTTAGTCTGCCCACGTCAGGGGCGGTATGGACGGCATGTATGTACAGTATGTATGTTCTGGGGTAAGAACAAATTACATTTCTTTAGATATTAAAAACATTCAAGATCATAGAGCAGAGACACAGGCAGGTGTCTATAAATGCAGGCCATGTCCGAGGACCAAAGCAGGGGATGTTAATGCTAGGAATCCAGTATTTCTACCTAGGGATTAGAAGAGCAGTGGGTGATGTGAGCCAAAGAGAGCTCGGGCCCTCGAGGAGCCATCTGGGTTTGAATTCCTGGTTTCTCCATTTGCTGGCTGAGCCCGGAAAAGTTACGGAAGTTCTCTGTGCTTCAGTTTGCCATCTATAAAGTAATTAATAAGAACTACTCCTTAGGGTTATTTTGGGAATTGAGTTAATACAGATTAAAGTATATAAAACAGTCTCCATCCCATGCTGCTTTGTAAATGTTGGCGGAGGTCATTTCTCCTAGACCACCCCATATGCTCTGGAGTGGTACAGGTTCCACTAAGGGTGACTCAGACCTAACACAGCTTTGAGACTTACAGCTGACAGTGGAGACAGTGGACTGGTTGTGGGTTTCACATCTGCCTCAGGACAATGTCCTGCAAGCCTGTGGGCAAAAGTGCCCAGTTTCTCTGTCCAGGTCTCTGTACCCACAATTCAGATCCATGTGCCATGGGCTTCTTAGTAGTCATTTAGCATCAACAGTTTTCATACATGTGGTGGAAATACCTCCTACTTAGAAAAGGAAAACTGGTATACCTCATGATTTCAAGAAAAATTAGTAACTCAAGACAGCAATGAGTAGATACAGATGCATATAAACTTAAAATAGGAGTCTTACATTTTCAAATATGCTAGAACCTGAAATATAGGAAGAGAACTTCAAGAATCTCATAATAAACTAATTTCTGTTGGTTTGGGTATAACTTTAGAAATCCAAAAAGCAACAGTTGCTATTTTAGAAACCTGGTAACAGAATTCTTATTTAAAGGGCGTCTGTGCACACGTGCATGGGCGAGTGTGTACGTGCGCTCCCCCAAGGCACTTCAGGCATTTGCTGTGGCCCCGTAAGACAGAGCTCACCAAACTCTTTGTCACCCTGCTGGAAGACAAGGTTTAAAGAAGTTCTAGATCCTCATGGTTTTTGCTTATGCTAGGACGCAGGGAAACAAATACTAAATATTTCAAGGGAGAGAATGAGGAAGTATTAACCCTGAGACCAGTTACAGCTCAAAGTGGAAACAACGTTGAAGGAACCTGGGGAAACGTTATTTTATTTTTATTTCCTCACCGGCAAATAAGTTGCGCCATACTATTTTAGCAGAACGATCCATTTACATAACACAATCCTGCACCCAGAGCCTCTCACCTCACTAACACATTTAAACACTTCCCTTCTTTGGCTGCATTGCTTTCAACTCATGTGGGAGCCCGCACTTCCACGTGCTAAACAGTTACAAAAAAGAAAAATGACCTTTAAGTCAAAGGAGTTTATATGCCAAAACAGAGCGGAAAAAAGAGAAATAGTGAGGGGGGGGGGAAGCAGGTGCGCGCTGTCTCACCTTCCCGCGCGCAGTGCGGAGCCATCTTGGTCTTCCCTGCGGCTCCCTGCCCTACCCCTGAGCGCGATCCTCTACCCGCCTGGGCGACACAGTCTCCCCAGTCCCCCTTCTTAGGCTGCCTCACCCGTACCAGCGGGCATTCGCGTCCTCCGGGCTCTCGCTTTCTCCTAAGCTCCGTGTCAGTCGGTCTAACAACTTCGCCATCCCCTACACTCTGACGCTACTCTGCAGACACGCGGAGTCCTCTGGAGCACGCTCCGCCACAGGGAACGGCAGCTCCCTCCGCGCGCCCCGACACAGAGACACAGGCACGTCAGCGCCCGTCCGCCGAAGGACCGCAGGTTCGGGGGAGTCAGTCACGCCTGTCGTACCAACCACGAGCCACACGCTCGCCGCTGATGCCCTCTCATTCCATCTCCGAGTCAGGCTCCAAGTCCTGTTCATTCTGCCTCCTAAGTATTTTTCAAATCCATTCCATTCTTAAAAGCCTCACAGCCCCTACTTGGAGCCCTAGTTTTTGCATGGATTGCTACAACAGCCTCTGAACAATCAATCAGGAATACAAAGATACAGGACACCAAGGAGTTGGGCAATCAGTACCTGTCATATAAGTAATCCACTAGCCAATTGATGAAGTTGGTCTAAAAAAAGAGAAACGTGCCGGGGATATAGCTCAGTGGCACAGCACCTGCCTGGTAAGTGTGAGATCCTGAGTTTGATTCCTGGTAACAAAAAAAAAAAAAAAAAGAACAACAACAACAACAAAAAAACGAAATGGTCCCAATAAGCAGAGAGTAACAGTAAATATAAATAAGATAATGATCACAACTTATTGAGAATGTCTTCCAGATGCTGTTCAAAGAACATTGGGTACATTGTTTCATTTAAGTCTCCACCTTCCTTTGAGGTAAGTGCTGTTACCGCTTTCTGCAGATGAGGAAACCAGGTAAAACAGCATTTATGGTATTGTAAGGTAACAAACCAGGAAGTGGCACAATCTGAACACGGTACTGTTTATTTAAGCATTTACTAAACACCAGTTTAGGGGCTGGGGATATAGCTCAGTGGAATAAGCGCTTGCCTAGCAAGCGCAGGGTCCTGAGTTCGATCCCCAGTACCGCAAAAAAAGAGAGCAAAAAAAAAAACACCAGTTTAACTTGTAGCGAGGTAATAAAACTTAATGGGATACCTAGCTAGAAGAGATCAACTTATCCTTGCCTCAAGGGTCTTGTATTAAACTTGTTTCCAGGGTCACAGCTGCGTCATCAGTCCACCGCCACTCGGTAGAGGGTGAAGTTTATGGGAGGAAGTCTCTGCCAACGCCAATCTCACCTCCAAAGGGTACATTGAAGTACCATTCAGGCTGCCATCTTTCCCCCATGTCCCCAAAGACCTAGTTTTCCTTGAGTAAGGTACCAGGAAAAAATGCTTTAGTACATCTAATAACACTAAATTATTGAACAGACTGGCTGGTTTTCTTAAAAAGTCATCAGAAAGCACTAAGAATAGCATCAGTGCAGATATTTTCTTAAAGATCTAACCCAGTACTTACAATTTTATAACCCCATCAGAGCACTTGGAAGACAGCTGCTGGCTGCTTCTGTCTTGTTTATGTTGACTCTGCCCCAGCTGCACAAATCTACAAATTACAATGGATACAGCAAGTTAAAGAAGGAATACCTGCGAACAACTCAGGAGCTCACACTAAATGCTGCACACTTCCAAATAGGACACTACGATTATTTCAGCAAGGCACATAACAGTACCCTACCTAACACAAGACTTTGCTTGAATTTATAATGAGTTTGACAGAATAAAAGAGATGGGATTCTGCTCAATGCGTACGTCTCTGCCATGGATATAAGAATGCAATCACATGTCTACTATATCTCTCCACTCACTTAAATGTGAGGCAGAGCTTGAAAGGAAGTGGTCCTAAAGACAGGCAGATGACCTTGTAGGACTTCTCACATCCCAGTGTGACATCATCTAATACATGGGGTGCAGGGAGCATGGGGGAGGGGCTTGAAGTGAAACAGACGCCTTGGAAACATGTGATCTGGCTTGGAATCCACCTCCTGAAGCAGGGTGCTGCTGAGAACCTGGGACATGGACTCAATTTCCTTCGGACCATGAGGTCCAACCCTGCTCCCAAGTATATGCCAGTCCTTCCTAAGGGTGGATGTTCAACCGAGATGCCAAGGTGGGGGTACTGGCTGATGATACCACTGCCACACCTCCCCTCTGGGCAGCCCTGACCCACGCCTCAGGCTAAGAGTCACACAGACTGGTCCTACCTCTGGAGCCCTGCCCGTGCCACACACGTCTGTCCCTCGGGGACATGGGTTTGTGCCCATGGGAGATTTCAGCATAGGATAAAAGGGAAGGTTTACTTTCTATTTTTCTACTATTTAAAAGATACCTCTTTGATGACTATAAATAACCTGTCACTTATTTTTCATAACATTTTTAAAGGTCGAGACAAGAGCCTCAGAAGTTATCAATTAAGCCATCATTATAGCATTACTACAAAACTTTCATAGAGTTTTCATCATACTTTTATATTTACCAAGAGAAAAAATCTGATCCATCTTTTGAGCAGAATATTGTAATATCAATGATTTGCACAGAACTTTAAACTTCCCAAATCAAGTATATAATCAGTGTCAGATATTTTAAAAAATGCTACAGGTATATGAGGCTTCAAGGAAGTAAGTAGAAAGTGTCAGATCTGGTCAAGCTAGCAAATCAAGACACCAGAAAAGAAGAGGGAACAGGGAGACATGGAGAATAGGGCTTAGCGATTTGAACAAAAGTGCAGCACTAAGAAAGGCTCGCGAGCATGGAGGTAGATGACGCCCAGTGCAGAAAAGCAGGCAGCAGAACGGGAAGCTGGAAGACAGACTGTGGAAACCAAATGTGGCTGTGGAGGCCACTCCCTCCCCACAGCGTTCTGTAGTAGCCCATGGGAAACTGCTCTGCAAGCAGCCAGAGCACTATTTTGCCACAAACTGCCAGCCAGATGCTTATAGAACTGAGGTAGGAGGGCTACCAGCCTGCTCAGGGAAGAACTGCCCTGGCTCCTCTGTAACTGCTGGACCACAGGAGGCACTAAGACAGCTCCAGTGCCAGCTCCAGCTCCAGCTGTGGCAGAAGTGGGTGCCAGGCAGGCCCTGAACATCTCTTGGCCACCCCCTAACTAACACAGATGCTGAGAGAGGGAGGCTCTGTCTTGCCTACAGCAATGCCCATCTCTGAGAAGCAGCCTCTGCGCATTAGCCCCTTTAATTCCTAGTACAAATCAATGTTCTAGATTCTGGGCTCTGAAAATCTACCATTATGTTCTAAGTAGAATTCATTTCCTTTTGTATAAGTGACTATTCTCATTTAAAAAAATCAATATGCTATTGTAATAATAAATGTTCATACTTTCTCTTCTACATATGAAAGTATCTTACCTTGAATAAATAGAGAAATCTTCTTCTGAAAGGCCCTCTGAGAGGTTAATCCCATACACCTCTTTCATGGGCTGGACCATATTCTGACGTTTAAGAAAAAGGAACCAGTTAGAATTTTCAGATATTAAGCATATTAATAATTTCCAGAGATGAAGAAAATGAGCCAGGGATTTTTTCCACAAAAGCAATCACAATGTTCCTTTGACCTATTCGTTAAGCTTTTCGGTGTTTTTTTTTGAATCTGACTTTTATTTCCTACTAAAATAGTTTGGGGTAAAACAAAACCCTGCTAAATAATTGTAAGTTGCTTCTGTATAATGCAGGAGTTGGAAGTTTTCCTACAAAAGGCCAGACAGTGAGTATTTTAGGCACTCTGGGTTCTGCCCTGTCTGTTGCCTGCCCGTCTCTCAGAAGGGCTGCGCACAGTCCGTAGACAGGCAGGCGTGGCTGGCTTCCAATAAAACGTTATTCACAGAAACAAACAGTAGGTGGGCCTCGGGTGATCACAGTTCGTGAACTTCTTCAATAATGGATTCAGTTCCTAGAGTACCGTATTTTATTTGCCTTACCCGTCTCCGACTTTCAGCTATTTCTAGAAAGCAAATTACCCTAACCTGGATTTGCCTCTTTTGTCTACTTCTATTTGCTTTCCTTGACTATGTCAGTAATCCTGAACAGAACTAAAGACTGAAGTGAATTTCCTACTTGGCCTGTGCAGGGACCGCACAAACCTGCGCCCAGCTGTGGGGGACCAGGGAATGAAGGGAGTCCGCGGAGTGGGGTGCTCAGAGGGCCAGGATTCGCTTACAAATTCTGAAGCGGTGGGCAACTCACTGTTCTATACAGGAGCAAAACTCCCCATCGCCCTTCAAAAGGAAAGCTTTTCAGACCGGTGTTAACAGCGCCACCCTCTGCAGTGCCTCAGGCCCCGTGCTTGGAGGAGACAACCCGGCGTTTCCTTCTCCCAGGGGAGCCTCCCTTCCCCCGCACCTCGGTCGCTTTGGCCCCGTCTCCCGCATCGGTCATCTTCACGGGGGTGGAGCGCTGAGACACCGAGCCCTCCTCCTCTCGGTCGGTCCCAGAGTCATCCTCGGAGCTGCTGGACACGGCCTCCTCGCTGGGGGGCGGCGGCGCGCTGGCTGCTGTTTTCCGCTGCAATACGGCTTCTTCTCTATTGCTTTTGTTTCTTAAAAAAGACAAGCGCGGAAGTGAAGCATCATGCGTCACTCTGCCCCAACCCCGACTGGAGGGACGCTAAGAAAGCAACAGGAAAAGCTGGTTTCTGCATTCACGTGAGCCCAGCATCTCCGCACACGTGTCCTGACTTAAGCCGTGTTATAAATTCAAAAAGTGAACCACAGTGTACTCGCAGAGTGGAGCAAAGGCTCCTTACTGGCTACTGTTGACTTCCTCTGCTATCTGAACTCCGTATTTTCAAGTTTGATGGTATAATAGCAGAATTAGTAAAATGACCTATAACATGTAAAATCTTCAAGAAAATGTTAAGAGCCAAACTCATGCGCACTCCCCTGCCTCCTATGAATTGTTATCATAGTATATCACAATATAAATCCACTGACGAATGCACAGAAAATTTAAAAATTTACTGTGCTATTAGTAAACAAGTACTTTTGCTGCATATGCAATAATAGAGAAGAGAGAGGGTGGAAAATCCCTGCAGAGCTGGGTGTGGTGGTGCACGCCTGTAATCCCAGCACTGGGGTGACTGAGGCAGGAGGATCACTAAGAGTTCAAGGCCAGCCTGAACTACATAGTGAGACCCTGTCTCAAAAAAAACAAACCAACAAAAAAACCAAACAAAAAAAAAAAAGAGAAAAATCTCTCTATACTTACAGAATTTACTTTTGTTTTTAGGGTCAAATTTGAATAAATTTGAATAAATTTTTTACATTCAGAAAGTATTACATACTTTTGCCTTTTATAGAAATATTTAGTATTTCATCTTTACTTGAAACAAAATTCTCTTTACAGGACTAAAACATTCTAATACTCTGAAATGTTGTAGGAAAGAGAAAAGCAGTATCACTTGACCACAGGTTAGAAAAAGATTAGCTGCTGACCTTTTGCAACTGAAACTTAAACTCAGTAGAATTCTTATGCTGTACATTTATATAGCTGGCTGTTTACTTGTTTATCCTGGGAACTCAAATTCTAAACTCTTGAGGACTGTCCTCCTTTTAAATGCCTCACAACACCTAGTCAGGGCTTAACATAAAGCTATTCAAGGGAACGTAAGTAAGCCATAGAATGGGGTGTCTGGAAAATACCGGTATGTACCCACTATACGAATTACATGTAGCTAGACTCCACTTAAGACTGCATGCACATTTCCAAATACAATTAGGATTGTGTATCTAGAGTCTAGCTAAGGCCTCTAGTCAGAGACTAGAAGAAATACTATCATCAGGACTAGGCAGGTCACGAAGCAGAAAGATTCTTATATTGGAGCACAACACACATTTCACTGCAGTCTAGAGGCATGACGATGCAAACATAGTGCATATTCTTAACATTACCAGATATAAAAAGTAGGTCTACTCAGTTCTCTAGGAGAGTGTATTTGCTTTTACGTTCTTCAGGGTGTCAGCAAAAAGTAAATACAATGAGTATACAATTTTACTTACATATTCTATGTTGAGAAAGAATGTAGACTTAGTTGTGGGACATAAACAGTATCTGCTACCCATCTTTATGCCGTTTGTTATGTTCTCAATTTAAGATATAGCACGTTGCTGAAATTTCCATACATTCTACTTTCAATACTGAACACTTTAATCACCCAGTGCTATAAATGAACTGTCTACATATATACAGTAAATGCACTGTGCCACAAACTATGTGACTTGATGTTAGTTTGTGGTAGAAATACTATTGCAAGTGCTATTCTGCATGAATATTTATAATTTCATTCTATATGCAAATCTTACCCCAATACTGATTTTCCAGTTTCATCTGGTTTCCGCACAGTGAATGGACTTGGATCGATGCCAACCGCCTTAGGCATACCGTCACTAGGAAAAGAGGAAAAAAGCAAAATGGTATGTGAGTCACTGTCTATCTGATGATGTTGCCTTTTGTCTTAACTTGCACTTGTAATACTCCTTTTTAACCTTCAGGGTTACAAACATCCGGAGCTGCATGTTAGAGAAGTGATCCAGGCCATGAAAAGCCATAAGCTGACTGCACTAGGTAACTTGAGTGCTATCAACCCTCACTTGTAAATTCGCCGACTGCAAGGCCCAATACTTTTGAATGTAAGGCTTTGTTTAGTCAGTGTGATAATTTCCAGCTATGGCTAAGATATTACCATCTGCTTATATTTCAGAATTAGTGGGCAGGTCAAATTAAACTCACAACATCTATGACAGCACTAAGCTGTTCAATTGTATTCACAGTGTTTTTAAGCTGTACTACTGAAGGAGACCAAAGCAAGGTAGTATGAATTCAATATCTAATATTATGTACAGGTACAAATTCCCTAGGATGAATGTGATCATTATGTGTATCCAAAAATGTCTCAATAAAATTAATTTTAAAAAACAGCATTACAAAAAAAAACCACTATCTACTTGACAAGATTGAGGTTAATTCATTGCAACACTGTTGGTGCACTCTCCAGAGAAGCAGATTTATCACTGACAGATACGCTGAAGCTTCTTCCCCATTATGCAAGGGCTTCCTCACCACTACCTCAGGGGCAACCAGTTTCCCAGCTGGAGCCAAGAAGGCAACAGTCCCGTGAGCCCCATCAGGACTCAGGCTTCTGGCGAGGACACTGCTCCCGGCTTGTGCTTGGATGTCATATTGTGTGATGGGAGAGAAATGAGTCCTGAGTCTGGCTCGGTAACAATTTGAAAATGTTTCAAAGATACAATTAGTTTGATCTTTGTCTTTCTTTATGAACATACACAGTTGACCCTCATCATTTGCAGGCTGTGTTTGTAAATTTGCTTGCGTGCTCAAATGCTGAGCGGCCATGTGTGGTGCTGCTGCCCTCTCCGCCTCCTACAGGCAGAGGCGGTGAAAACAGTCACTCAGTGTGCGCACTCCCCACCCAGGGCGAGGGCATCTCAGCTTTCCCCATCTGAGAAGTACACATTCACCTCACATGCCCACTGGGTCTTTGAATTTGGTGGCCCTGATTTTTTCAATTCTTTATATGTTCTAGATAGAAGTCCTTTATTTAGGGAGAGTTGGCTATAATTTTTTCCCACTCTGGGTTGTCTTTTCACTCTTTTGCTAATTTCTTTTGCTGTACAGCTTTTTAATAAGCTGAGATTCCAGTTACTGATTCTTTGTAGGGCTGGGTTTTGTTCATGAACTCTCTGCATTATACCTGTATCTCCAAGATTTCTATCTATTTTCTCTTCTAGTAAATTTAGGGTTTCTGTTTTAATATTTAGGTCTTTTGATCTATTTTGACTTTAGCACATGGTGACAGACACCGGTCTACATTTAGTCTTCAGCATGTGGAAAGCCAGTTTTTCCAGTACCATTTATTAAAGTGGCTATCTTTCTTCCAGTGAATACGTTTGGCTTCTTTGTCAAAGATAAGGTAGCTGAGTGTATAGCTTTCTCTTACACTGTCTGTGAGTGAGTTCTGGGGATTTTCTGCTATTTATTTACTGCTACTTTTCATATTGTTTTTGTGTTTCTGTTAGTGACCCCTGCTGCTTAAAATGGTTCCCAAAAGGACTGAGGCTGTCTAGAATTTGTGAGCACAAGCTACAATGTGCTCTCTGGAGAAAATAGTATGTTAGATAAGCTCCAATGAGAACTAAGTTACATTGCTATGAAATGGTGTGTGTGTGTGTGTGTGTGTGTCTATAGTACTAGGGATTGAACCGAGGGCCTTAATACTTAGCTTATCCCCACCCAGCACTCCCCATTCCATTTTTTGTTTTGAAACAGGGTCTCACTAAATTGCTATTCCCTACCATCAGCTTGATCTTGCAATCTTCCTGCCTGAGCCTCTCATAGTGCTAGGATTGCAGGCCTGTACCGCCACTCCCCACTGTGAGTGACAATGAATCAATAACACATGTTAGATGAAGTATCTTAAATAAACATATACAAAACTTGTTTATATACTAACTGGTTGATAAAAATATTGTGATGATGAGAACCTCAAAAGAATCTAATCCTCTATTTCCTTCAGGAGAAATTATTCAGCATTCACTAATTCACTGTTTACAGTGACTTTATAGAGCATAGCTACCATAAACAAAATTAATTGTACATCTGTATAAGCAGATATACATGACATAATTTACCCTTTGCTCAATTTAAAAATTCTAGAAGCAAAATGTGGATTTCTAGGCATAAAAATAATAAAATATATATTTACCATACAAAGTCTAAGCATACTTATATCACGTGAAGAAAATGTAAAATATGAACAC
Organism: Dinomys branickii; assembly: GCA_004027595.1. NCBI lineage: Eukaryota > Metazoa > Chordata > Mammalia > Rodentia > Dinomyidae > Dinomys > Dinomys branickii. Next base: position 39,472 of record PVLD010008383.1, read on the forward strand.
TTAAACTTTTTGCTTTGCCAAATTTTGTTATTCTGGTCTCATCATTTTGTTAAAAAGTTCTCATCAAATTCTAAAAGAGAGAAAGGAACATGAAGAATGTGCAAGTGACTGAGTAGGATGGAAAGCATCTGGAAACCATGTCCCATGACTTACGGAGAAAGATTACAGCATATTGACCCTAAAAAGAAAAGCACCGCTTCTTCACATATGCAGAGGCTGTCCCACAGAGGAGGAACTGGTCTTGTCCCGAGCCTAGTAAGAATTATAATGTAATAGCTACTGCGTATTAACCACCTACCTGCGCCAGTGCTACCTCAGGCGCCTGGGGTCGTTTTTCGAGGGTATGAGCACGGAAAGGCTCCGGTGCGACAGCTTCCTTAGGGTCACACAGGCAGTGGCTGACCTAAGACTCACGCCTCAGCCTTTCTAGTACTGAAGACAATGCTTTTCCCACTAACTTACGCAGCTTTCAACTTCTACATCAAATGAAAGAAAGCGGAGTTACCCCAGTGGCAAACTAGAACTAATGGGAGGCAGACTTCAGTTCCCGGAGGAGAGAAACGGCTTCCAGCTGACTAACAGGCGAGGAGGCTGCCTCATGAAGTAGCACTCTCCCTGTCACCGGAGCTGCTCAGCCTGACTGCATGCCCATCCCCGAGCATGCGCGCAGCGGATCTCCGGTGGAGCAGGGCGTATGTACACGAACTAGGACAACTCCAGCTCCCCGCTGCCTGCAGCAGGTGAGCGCTCACGACATACCGTGCGGAACTTGTCATAGCCAAGCAGAAGGTGTCATCAAAACTGCTCAACTCATGTGGCCGGAAGAACTCGTTGTGGATATCGATCTCTTCTTCGTATCTGTGAAACTTCTTCACTACCAACTTCTTTAAGTTCGCAGCACAGATAACTAAGGGAGAGACTGCCTGTTATCCAGAGCCCTGAGATCGCTTGCTGCAGACATTTGTGTGCTACCAAGTGTTCCCAGCGCTAGAAACATTACTCTTGTATGTTATATTGGAGGGTATTCCTTCAATAAAATCTTTTCTGCCTCTCGGACAAATTAATTCAATTTAATTAAAATGTGACTAAAATGTGCTTTTATACATACACTTGTATCTTTCATCACTGTTTAGATATTGGCAGAAAAAGGCTTAATTTACCCTTGTGATTGGATCCTCACTTCCTCTCCTTTTCCCCAAAACATGTAAGAATATATGATTGGCACTAATTTAAAATGATGAATTAATACATTATAATGGCTAAATGCTGGAACATACCCAATAAATGTATGACAAGTATAGGCTGTACCAAGTACAGGCTTGCTAAGATAAAAGGAAGTATAACACCACCCTTCCCCTTTAAGGAGCTAAAGGGTGATACAATCCCCTATCTATTCAAATAGCAGAATAATACTGAATACCTAATCATTTCTCACTAACATATACAGCTAAAGGTGATGCTTCAAATTCATTTAACTGCAGAATATATGAGTGTAAAACCTGAAAGAGAACCAGTTACCTACCTTCATCATAAGGCAGTGGTAAATGCTTTATTACCTCTGGTGTCCACCAGTACGTATAGCTATGTAAGTAAAAGACAAAAGCAAAAAGAATAAGGCATGGTAAATGCTGGTTCCTGCAATTCACCAGGTAAGGGAGTTGTATGGGCGATGTCGAGATGTTGCCTCCTAGTTTAAATTAACTGATCAATATGGCTATGGAAAAAACAAACAATTAGAAGGGCTGACCAAATTTATTAAAAACATCAATAACGAATCTACCAAATAAATATGCTCCATATAAAGATACGAAACAGAAATCCCAGATAGTAGGAGTTCTATAGATTAGACGAGCGGCAGAAATGACCAATGTGAGGCCAGAGTTTCAGACTTCAAGGGCAAAATGGGAAGCACCCGATGATATACATAGAGACACCTTAGAAAGGGTAAGAGAGCAAGGAAAACTTATCTAGTGTCTACTAGAGGAAGCTAAGAAGAGTAAGCCAAGGCTAACTGGAGTTAGAAATTGGAAGACAGCATACATAGAATTTGCTTACAGAAATCATAGCACACACAAAACTAGTACGGGAGAAGAACTTAATGTGAGGCTTACGGACCCTAAATAATTACAATGAGAAAAGCAGCTCTCCGCGAGACACCATAACCAAAAGTTTCAGGAGTCCGATACAAGCGCAGAGTCTTAAAAGCTCTTAGACAAAAGAAAGCAATCATTTATAAAGGTAAGCACATGAGGGTTACAGCAGACTTTTCAACACAAATTTAAAGGCTAGCGCAGCTTGCAGTGAAGAGTTTCAATCACTAAAAGCAAACAATTCAGATGAATATATCCTATAAAACTATCTTTCAAAGTAGGTAAGAAAAAAAAAAAAGGACATTTCATGAGAAAGCACGCCTTAAGAAATTCATGAACAGCAAGCCAGCACTCAAAACAGAACGCAAGACTCGAGAATATTCTTGCAAGAGACAGTGAAGCCGATGAAGCCAAAAGTCTGACAGAATGAGTCAGTCAAGCAAGGTGCGCAGTTAGAGGGAGAAAAGTAAAGGAGTCGACGCAGTGTAAGAACAGAATGACAGGAATAAGTCAATATTGTTGTGTAATAACTTTCCATGTAAACGGCCCCAACTCTCCAATTAAAACACAAAGATTAGCAGACTGGGTCAAAAAACAAAACTCAGTGAATGGTTTGTCGCATGCAAGAGACAACACACCTAATTAAAAGGAAAGTCAGAGACTAAAAATCAAAGGATGGAAAAAATATTCCATTCACCAGGACTCCAAAAGAAGGAAGGAACAGCAATTTTACTCTCCAAGTGGACTTACAGCTAAAATGATAAAAAAGAGGCAAAAGTCACCACATATTTCTTTAAGAAACAATTCAAAAAGAGACCATAACTGTAAATACACATACTACCAATACTGGTACAGTCAACTTCATAAAAACACTACTGGACATCAAAGATGAAGTGCACACCAGCACAATCATAAAGGACTTCAGTGCCCCACTTTCACAAATAGATAAACCAAACAAAAAATTAACAAGGAAATATTAGCGTTAACCCGCACCTTTGAACAAATGGACTTAATGGACCACTACTTTTATACATCAGAATATACATTTTCTTAGCAGTACATGGAACTTTCTCCAAAACAGACCACGTGATAGTCCATAAATCCTGCTTAAGTACATACAAAAATTGAAATCATTCTACGTACACTCTTAAAATCATAATGCACTACAACTAGAAATCAATGGCAAAAGAGACCAGAAATTTTACACACCTGGACGTAAAATAACATACTCTTGAACACTTAATGGGTCAAGATGAAATCAAAGAAGAAATTAATCAATTCTCAGGGTAAAACAGTAATGCTAGTATAACATACAAAAACCTATGGGATGCATTGAAAGCAGTCCTAAGAGAGAAGTTTACTGCTGTGAATAATCACATCAGAAAAACAGACTAAGTTCAAGTAATAACCTAACAAGCACCTCAACTTCCTAGAAAAACAAGGATAGTCCTAACCCAAACCTAACACAAAGAAATCATAGAGATCAGAATAGAACCCAGTGAAACAGACCAAAAAAACACAAAAGAATCAAATCCATAACTTAGTTCTTTGAAGAAATGAACAACACAGACACTTTAGCCAAATTTACCAAAACAAGGAATGAAAAGACTCATATACATGCCAATAGAAATGAAGAAACGCAAATCACGATGGACCCTGCTAAACATCCCAAAGATCATTAGTAACTGTTATGAAAAATTGTCTCCCAACAAATCAGATAACTTTAAAAATATGAACCAGTTCCTAGACATACTTGACTTATCAAAACTGAACCAAGAAGATGTAAAACCCACGAACAATCTAGAAACAGACAGAAAATTGAGGCAATTAAAAAAAAATCTACCAACTAAAAAAAGTTCAAGACCTGATGGATTTATTACTGAATTCTACAAGGACTTCATGGAGGACATAACACCAATGTTCCTCAAACTCTAATGAAGCTGAAAGGAAGGAGTACTTCCCAATTAATTCCTGGATGATAGCATTACTCTGATTCCTAAACTAGGCAATAACTACAGCAAATAAGAGAACTACAGGCCAATTTCTTTAATGAACAGAGACACAAAAATACTCAAGAGGACACTGGTGAACAGAATGCAACATGTCATCATGACTAAGTAGGCTTAATTCCAGTGATGCAAGTATGGTCAACACATGGAAATCAATAAACGTAATCAGGAAAACCACATGATCATCTCAGGAGAAGCAGAAAAACTCTTTTACAAAATTCAAAAGCCATTCATAATAAAAAACACGGAGGAACATAGGTATAGAAAACTTTCTCTGCTGGGCATGGAGGCAAACGCCTATAATCCTAGCACTTGAGAGGGTGAGGCATTCAGCCTGCGAGTTTGAGGCCAGTATGGGGTACAAAGTGAGTTCAAGGGCAGCCTGAACTGCATAGTGAGACCCTGTCTCAAAAAAAAGAAAGTATTTTTTCAGTCTGATAAAAGCCATTTATGACAAACCTACTACCAGCATCATTAGATGGGGAAAGCTGAAATTTTCCCTCCAAAATCAAGTACAAGACAAACAGGCCACTACCATCACTTCTGTTGGATACAGTACGCAAAGTATTAGCCAGAACACTTAGGTAAGAGAAAAAAAATGATTGGGGTACATATATAAATAGAATAATAAATTACCATTATTTGTTGATGACATTCTTGACACAGAATACCCAAAAATTCTACCCAAAGACTACTAGAATTCATAAACAAATTCAGCAATTTGGCAGGATAGAAAACACAAAAATTAACAGCAATCTTGTGTATCAATAATGAACCCATTGGCAACAAAATTAGGAAAACAATAGCATCAAGAAAAATTAAATCACAAATGAATGTAACCAAGGAAGTGAAAAACTTCCACAACTAGAACTGTAATACTCTGAAAAAGGAGATCTAGGAAGACATTAGAAAATGGGTCTGTGACAGGCGGCTTCCTCTTTTTCTTTGCTAATCTGAAAAGCACTCACGAATCCCACTGTTCAAAAATCTCCCTCCAGGGCCAGGTGTGGTAGTACATGCCTGTAATGAGCTACACAGTGAGTTCAAGGCCAGCCTGGACTACACAGCAAAACTCTTTCTCCCCCCCCTCGAAAAAAAAAAATATATATATATCTCCCTGTTTCTGGATAGACAGAGTCAATACTGCCAAAATGGACATACTTCTGAAAGTGCTGTGAAGATTGAATGCAATCCCAATCAAAATACGAAGAGCCTTCCTCACAGAACTCTGGAAAAGCATCCTAAAATGCATGTGGAACCAGAAGAAAGAATAGCAAAAGCAATCCTGAAGCAACAAGAACAAAGCAGGAGGTATCACAAGCCTAGACGTTAAGTTATACTACAAAGCTACAGTGATAAAAATAGCATCTGAGTGGCAAAAAACAATGGAACAGAACAGTCTATGCAGAAACAACCCCAGGCACATTTGGCTATCTGATCTTTGGCCAAAGGGCCAAAAACTGGAGGAAAGATAGTTTCTTCAGCAAATGGTGTTGGGAAAACTGGCTCTCCCCATGCCAGTGGATTGAATCTAGAGCCAAATCTTTCACCATGTACTCAACTAAAATCTATCTAAATATTAAAATAGAAATACAACCTGTTGGAAAATAAAATAGGTAAAATTCTTGAGGACATAGACACAGGCAGTAACTTTATGGACAGGATCACAACTGGACAAGAAGTAACATTAACAGCGAACAAATGTGATTATCTCCAATTAAAAAGCTTCTGTGCAGCAAAGAAAACAACCAACACAATGAAGAGAAAACCTACACAAAGGGAAACCACTTTGCAAGCTACCCCTCAGGTAAAGAACTAATATCTAAGATATAGAAAGGACTGAAAAAAATTTGACCCCCAAAATAAAAGACACCATCAAAGAATTGACAAGCAAAATAATTAGATGCTTCTCAGAGGAAGCAAAATTGGCTGATAATATCTTTTAAAAGACGTTCAACATCATTGGTCATTAAATGCAATTAAACAACACTGAGATTCCATCTCACTTCAAAAAGAACGGCCAGTATCAAAAAACAAATAATAATAAATGCCTGCAAAGCTGCAAGGGGTAAAGGAGCCCTCCTACACTGTTGGTGGGGATGTAAACCAGTACAGCCATTACGGAAATCAGTATGGAGAGTCCTAAAAAAATTAAAAGTAGAGATTTTGTTCAACCCAGCTAATCCTCCTTTAGCATCTTCATAAAAGAATTAAATACATCCTATTATAGTGACCCATACATATTCCCGTTTATAACAGCAACAACTCATAACAGCTGAGTCTTAGAATCTGCCCATATGTCCCTCGACAGACGAACAGTTAGAGAAAACGTGGCACCTATACTTATACCCAGTGGAGGAGTCCTCTGTATGAAAACGAGCGCAGCGTCTGTTCTGCGAATGCTGCTGTGCGGCACTTTGCTTGTCCCCCTTTCCTTATTCAGTGAACTGCTACCGCAGAGTAACACCAAGGATGGGCACCAAGTTTGAAAACACATAATAAAGTGTTTGCTACAGTTCATTATAATAGTGAGAAAATATTTCCTAGGTGCCCCGATTTTTTATAGGTATCTTATATGATTTTTACTAAAGGCGAAAGACTAGGAAATGTAACTCCTTAAAGAATAACAACAGTGACACTATATTTATTTACTATGTGCTGCATTTATGTGATCTCACATGATTCTCAGAGGAAACTTCTTTGACAGATGTAAAAACAGAACTTGACCAACTGCATGACTTTGCCCAAGGTCACCCAAGAATTATCTGCAGTCAGGCACTCTATGGCCTGATGCTCCAGCACGGAGTTTATTCTCATCAGAGGCTCGGCTAAGTACTTTCCACATATGTTCTCATTTAAGCACCAAATGACCTTATGAAGTGTGCAGTCATCTCCATTTTACAGATAGAAAATGGGGACTCACGAGGTCAAGTAACAGTCACAAGCGACACAGCTGGGGAAACTCTAACTTGGCTCTAGCTTGTCTATGTCCTACTGTTGCCCCGTCTAACCTGTTCATTTCTTGGCAGAACTGTAACAACTGAATTGTCATCGAACTAACCTGTACAGGTTGGTGACACTAAAAAGGCCAAAACAAACACTGAAGTTTCTTAGCATGTTTATAGCTATTTACCAACAGTATCAGCTGATGATTCCACATAGCAGCCTAACGTTCTGGAGGAAAAAAACAAGAGTAATTCATCAAAGGAGTGAACCATACTACCTGCTTCTCTGATAACATTTTATTTTCAGAGGCAGGCTTTCAGCTGGTCCTTGTTGAATCATCTAAATAGCTGAAGAATCTCAGCCAATACACAATCCCTCTGTACCTCAGCTTCCTTTCTTGTTGTAATACCAGCTTCCTTTTATTCCCACACATTAGCTACAAAACAGTAGCTACTTATGCGGCTGAAGGTTAAGCCAAGTTTATGTCTGGACGTCCCTCCAAAGCCTCACATCATCCTGGGGGGTAGGCTTTTCGGAGGCAGCCGAATCTAGAGTTTGTGACTGATTCAGGGTGTAATGCTGGGATTAAGGGTGAGTGACTTCTGGATCAGTCCACTAATTGATTATTTAAGTCTCAGAGTTTAAATGTTTCTCACATTTGTTCTAATCAGTGCATATTATTGGAATAACTAACTTAATCCTTGCACTTACTTTCCTTATAAATGAAGTCCTACTAGTTTTCACACTAAATTTATTATTAATAAATGTTCATTCATGTAAATTATTGCTGATAAAATTTTTGAACTAATTATGTTTATTTGGATGAGAGATAAATGTAAACAACTGGTTTTAGCTTTGTTGAGGACAATCAACTATAGGTAAATACCCAGTATTGAAGCTATTAAGATATAACATGGAACCAATCAAAGGTCACTCTGCTAGTGCACAAATGAGCTGTGTATCATAGCAAGTATAAATTAAACCACTTGGTGTCTTAGTTACTTTTCTCATGTTGCTGAGACAAAACACCCAACCCTCAAATTAAGGGAGGAAAGGTTCATTTCGTCACAGTTTGTAGAGGTTTTCAGTTCATAAACAGTTGGCTCCAAGGCAGGGTGGCACATGGCAGAGGAGGAACAGTTCATGGTGATGGACGACAGCAAAAGCAGTAAGTGCAAGGAAGAAACAAGCCTCGCTGTGCCCCTTTTATCTTATCTGGACTGCTGGGATGAGGGTTGATTCACTGTGTGGTGCTAAGACTGCCCCACCCCGGGTATGAAGGACAGCCTGGACAGAAAAAAAAGGGACAGAAGGAAGGTTGCTGTGGTAGCTGCTGCTGTTTGCTGCTGCTTATTGCTTTGGTGTCTCCTGCCTGGACTATTTCTGCTCTGCAATGGCCCCTCTGCTATGCCACCCTGCTGATTATTGAGCAAAACCTCCACAAACTGTGAGCCAAAATCAACCTTTCCTCCTTTAACTTTGGGTGTCTCCTCAATTAATTACTTGGAAAAAATTAGTAATTAAGACAGACACACAGCATAGGTTGGCAGCGGCCCTTGTGATGTTTGGGAGGTGCAGCTGTACAAAGTAAGGGCTACATGAAACATGCTGGGTGAGAAAAGAGCACTCTGCGATAACTTGACACTTACTACAGGTCTTTGAGTGTAATAGACTGTACCATGAACAAAACCTGTAAGTGGCAAAATTGATTACGTAAGTATTGCGGACCACTACAAAGTGGCTCTGAGCAGGATTTAATATTAACCAACTGGCTTTCCGTGTTTACTTGTGAGTTGTCTGAAGCTTAGGCACCTTGTCTGACAAGGCTACAGCTGATGTTTGGCTCCAGCCCCAATTAACTACAAGGAGACTGCAGCTGTAGTCTCCACGTTCCTACAATAAATACCAACCTAAAGATAAGGTAGTTCTTCTGATTGACATAATTTACTACTGGGGAAAATTCTCCCAAGGTCCTGCAAAATTCCCACGCTTTCTTGAGTCTCCTCTTCTTTTTTTGAAAACCAAATAAACACAGGCCGCCCAGAGAAGCCTTTGGCTAACTCAGAGAATACTGAAGCTGTAAGAGAGTTAGACCCTCCTGGAGCCCTGAAATCATTTCCATTGTCTCCTTTATTTAAGCCTTTGACATCCACCTGCTTGGGAGACTGTGGGCCTGGTCAGCCTGCAGTAACTTAGGGTTATTTAATCTGGTTTTCAATACATAAGTACATGGCTTCTCAAGTAAAAGCACCAAAGATCTTTCCCATTAAATCTTCACAACAGCTTTTGAGATGTGCCAGCCATTCACATTTTGCAGGTGGGAAAAGGAGACTCAGAGAGGTTAAAGAACTAGTCCAAATTCTCACAACTGTTCATTTCAGCTCAACTCTACCTGTTCTTGAGGGCTACACCACAGGGCAACACATTAGAATGCTTCAGGTAAACTGCTCACTTCTTTGAGAATATTCATACAAATTTAACAGTAACCAAATAACCTATGCCCATGAATGATTCTAGGAAGCCAAACTGAGTGACAGCGGCGGCAGGAGTCCTTACTACTGCCACTGCTCTGTGGACCTGCCTTTACTCGTGTCACCCAGAGGTGGCCGTGTCTCTTGGACGAAACAACAATGGAATCACGAAGTTATGCTGCTTGAAGGTCACACATGAAAAACTAAAGATCAACTTCTTGAATCTGAGTTCTTCAGGGGTTCACATTTATGAAATGTTAAAAACTGATGTTGATGCTTTGCTCCAGTGGAGCTGCACTCGCATGCAGTGATGAAGTTCTGAAACTTTATCCATACCTTAGCAAAACACCGACCGATAATTATAGTTTTACCAGCTGACTCTCAGGACATCAACAACAGTAAATTCACATCAAACATGGTAAGAATGACTGTATGTAATTATTTCTCAAAAGGAAAAAGAAACCTCATATTCAAAACAAGAGCAAATCTGAGTTCATGTACCTTCTTCTTGTTGGTAAAAGTTTCATGGTATTTTTGTGATGTAGATAAAAATCTGTCGGGAGTTCCCAGAGATGAGGTTTCCCTTCAGTGGGGTGGAAAACGCCCAGGAAGAGATTAATGGAATCTTGTCTGTCTGCATCTACAAAGCAAATATATATATTTCAGAAAATCCATTATTGGTGTAGACAATTCAGGAGTGTATCTTCCCAGAAGGACAATGATACAAGTGTGACTTCATAGTACAAATTTCTGAAAATAAATGTACCATTTATATTTCAAACTTCACACACACAAGCTAAACAGTCACTAAGCTTCAAGCAGAGTTAAAATCCTATTTCAAATGTTTCCTCTGTTCCACACCTCTCATAATATATAGGACAGTGAACATAAACGAATGCCTCTTGAAAACTCTTAAAAATCTTTCAAAATTCCCCATAATACCTTAGTGACTGATTTTATTTTCAAACTGAAAACATATCCAACCTCACCAAGTTGGTGGTTTACCTACAGAAAGATAAGCAAAGTCAGAGACAAAGGACCGAATTCCCGCACGTGTTCTGTCACACAATTGGAAAGTGTCAGATGGAGTTTCCACTCCCCCTCCAGCACTTCTTTTTTTTTTTTTTTTTTTTCTTCCAGCACTTCTTATTCTCTGACGTCACGATGAGGGCCCCTCTCCGTGATGTGATATGAAATCTAAGCCATGCTTTAATCTGCGTTTTTCTAGTAGCCAGAGATGTTGAACACTTTTGCATATGTTTGTTGGCAATTTATACTTCTGAGATGTACCTGTTCACTTCACATGTCCATTTCTTGACTGGGTCTTATATTCTGGGTGGTCTAGTTTTTTTGAGTTCTTTATGTAGTCTAGATATTAGTTCTCTAGCAATTTTTTTCCCAATCTGTAGGTTGTCTCTTCTGCTACTGATTGCTTCTTTTGTTTTACAGAAGCTACTTAATTTGATAGAATCCCATCCATTGATTTTTGCTGTTATTTCTTGTGCTACTGGAGTTCTGTTCAGAAAGCCCTTGCCTATACCTATACAAGATTTCAGGTGTTTCACCTATTTTATCTTCCAGGAGATTCAGTGTTTCTGTTTTAAAATCTATTTTGGTTTTAGTTTAATATATATGGTGAAAAATGTGGGTCAAGCTTCAATCTTCTGCAAATGCATACTAATTTTACAGCAGTATACTTCACAACAGCTGAATCCTGAAAGATCCCTGTGTGCCCAGCAACAGATGAATGAATAAAGAAAATGTGCTTTCCATACATAATGGGATAATACACAGCTATAAAAAAAAAAAGGACAAATTCAAGACATATTTGAGAAAATGGATGTACCTGGAAATATAATGTTCAGTGAAACAAATCAGACACACAAGCTGTATGGTACCTCTCACATGACCAAGGCAACGTGTAAATGAAGAGGCAAAGGAGAGGTGGACAGATGGACAAGGGGACAGATTTCCTGCAGATGCAAAGGGGTCCAGGAGACTAAGGGCAGGGGGAGAGGGGAAGGGAATATGAAAATGTCAGCTATGCCACGCGCTGGTACCAGACATCACAATGCATGTGAACACTGCACATCATAAACATGTGCTAGTGATGATAACAGCAAGAATGAAAACAGGGAAAGGGGATTTAGAGATGGAGGGAGGGCGATGGGTGGGGAAGGGAAGGAGGTTAAACATTGAAACAAGGTGTCGTGTACAAGTACCGACCCCGAGATGCCTGCAAACCTCGTGTACTGCAAACACGTACTAACCAAAACTTTTAAAACGCTAGATGAGATTCCCCTAGAATAAAGGCACAGAAAGAGAAGAGAGGTGCAGGGCTTAGAAACAGAGCAGAGAGTCAACAGGAAGACTGAAAGAGATATACCACGGGAGGGGTTCTAAGAAAGAGGGAGGGGCTGCGGATATAGCTCCGTGGAATAAGCGCCTGCCTGGCGAGCGCAAGGTCCTGAGTTCGATCCCCGGTACCGCAAAAAAAAAAAAGGGAGCCGTCAGTTGTGAGAAAACGTTAAAAGGGTGAGAGGACAGAAGACAAGACCCCAGGATACGCCGCTGGGGAGACTCTGGGAACTTTGAGAAGCGGTCTCAGTGGTACGGCAGGAAGATGCGATGCCCACGCTGCATGTGGAGACAGCAGGAAGTAAGCTTGCACACAACTCCTTCAAGAGGTTTCGCTCAAAGAGCACAGAACTGGGACTGCAGCCAAGCGGGACTGGAGACGGAAGGTTGGGTGGAAAACGCTGAGGTATGTCTTCACGGTAATGGACACGATGGAGGAGAGAGAGAGAAACTGATGGTGTGTGCACTGCAGGGGAACGCAAGAAGGCGGCTGAAACACAGCGGAGGGCGTGGCTTCCCGCGGGGCACGGACCCTGCAGGCGCTGTACCACCACGTAAGGCCGACACTCTGGGCGCAGACACGGACAAGCTTTCAGTGACCTTTGCTTTCTCAGTGAAGCATTAAATAAGGTGAGAGTGGAGACTGGTGGTACAGGTTTGAGGGGGATGCATGAGGCATGATAGTCATTTTGGAGTGGAGGAATGGGCACACTGGGAAACGCAGCCGGACTGTTAGGCTGTCTTGACCTTTGGAGAGCTGGTCAGCTTGAACTGAGACTGAGGAGCGTGACTTTTCCTGCATCATGTGTAACGGGCTGAGCTGCAGGAAAGGTGAGGAGAGCTACTGGGTTTTGAGCAGAGTTCTCACTGTTACCTGAAGAATGCTGTTCTTCATCCACATTCCCTCCAGTCCTCCTCTACTCACCTTCTCATCCCCTTCTCATCTGGGAAGGACTTAGCCCCTACTTCCTATTAGCTGCTGTTTATGTATTTATTTTTTAATTCATACTCTGGGTCTCATTGTAAGTTTACTGTTCTCAGCATTCTCTCGTATGTCCTTCTTTGCTATAGAAAGAACTACAGCAGCATCTCAAATCGTTCCATGGTGCTAGGAGATCTGGCTCAGCATGGTCTTCTGTGAGCACTTCTTTCTGTGCATGGTGCCTTTACCCCATGAGCTTATGTTTATTTTTTTTAAATCCCTGGGGAGGACATCGTCACCCTCCATGAACGCACATGTATGCACTCACTACATTTAACTTACGTGTGTGTATGTATCCATCTATATGTGTAATTTATCCATCCATATATAGAAAATATACTAATTCTTTCGGGTAATCTATCCTTTTATACAGGATTTTAATTTGATAAGCCTCAGGAAAAAACAAAGCTAACAAAATTTGAATTAAAGAAATTAAAAAGAGAGGGGCTGGGGATATAGCTCAGTAGAATAAGTGCCTGCCTGGCAAGCTCAAGGTCCTGAGTTTGATCCCCGGTACCGCCGAAAAAAAAAAAGAAAAAAGACATTAAAAAGAGAAGACTTCTGGGAAGATGGCGGATGGTAAGCAGCAATAACCGGACTCTCCGAGATTTGGATCCAGACCCTGGAAAACAAGAAACTGGAGCAGAAAAGAGGGAGCCAGGCAGATCCCTGGGACCCAGGAACGATCTAAAGGGAAAAGCGGGGCCCACAGGGAGACTGACGAGTAAGATTACAACACAGAGAAAGGAAAGGGCAGTCTGCACATTCTCCTTGGCTCCTGGGTCCCGGGTCCTGGCCAGAAAAAAGGAAGATCAGATCTACAGAGACACAGTGAAACAGTGAAAGCGGGCGACTCTAGAGGCCTCGAGGGAGAAACACTAGTAGAATGGACCAGTGGATGCTGTACACCACAACAGCCAGTGAGCGACTCCAGTCTAAGCACTGCCATATCCCCAGAGAGGTATCTGTGCGGATAGCACCTTAGGGAAGGGCCAACTGAACCTGGGACTCAGAGCAGCTGCCGGCTGGCTTCATTTCAGGGCTTCTGGTGTTAACTCCCACAGTGACTGGATAAGGACACCCACAGGGGCCAAGGAGCCCCAGTCAAGCCAGCCAGAGATACCCAGTGTTATAAGCTAAACAACTCAACGCCTGTCCCCAGGACCAGAGGGCAGGTTAGCTTGCATCTCTGTGGATTTAAAAGTCTCAAACTGGAACACCATTCTAATCCTACTGCCAGCACGGATCTTCGATCCGACTGCTTCCCCTGTCTTACCATCCAGAGCAGAGTCACACTTGAAATGGACGTTATAGAAAAACTGTATGCCCAAGAAAATAACCACAGGCTTGAAATCACAAAGAAAATTATCTGTTTTTCCTTTGCTATTGGTCTTTAAAATTTTTTTGTTCACTGTAGTCTTTTTCTTTTCATTGCTTGCTTTTTCTTTGTGAGTATGAGGATTGTTTCTAGTTTTTTGTTTCTGTTTTGTTTTGTTCTTCTTTTCTCTTTCTTTCCTCCCCTGACGTCTCCTCTGCCAGTTTCCTGAGGCTTGCATGTGGGGAGACCAGATAGGAAGATGAAGGCCTTAATCTAATTTAATCTCTGTAGTGCTCTTCTGTGAGCATGAGTGGGTGCTGACATGCTGCAGGGAAAATTAGTACAGCTGAGATCCTGATGTTTACTTGGATACATACAATGGATGAATCCTCTTTTATTGCTTGTGCCCATGTCTGAATAAATAAAGCCAAGGTGCACCAGTCATCAGTGCTCTCTGTCGAAGGGAGATAAAAGCTCCCTGGTCTCCCACATTATAACCTATTCTGTGTCCCTTTGTGTATTATCTTGTCACCTCTTGGTCAGGTGCAGGCTCATAGGTTGGCCCCCTACACTTGGATAATCTTTCTTGCTTCTAATCTCTTTTCCTTCTTTTTCTCTATTTTTTCTTCTTCTCCTTTTGAAATTTTCTCTCTTAAGATAAAATCGCTCTATTTAGGGAATATGTACAGTATATAATTTTCTGGTTTGTCTTAGATTTTATTTGATAACTGTAAATCTTGTAACTAGGGTTATAGGCGGCAAATTATATGTCATCACCGTTTGTCATTGTCCACTCTGTGTTTGACGCTGTTGTTATTGCTGATCGTACTGCTTTAGTCAAGGTGACACAGCTGTGACCAATGAATCTTCCCAGTACGCCAATATCTAGATTCTGAGGGTATCATAAACAATACTACGGCCCAGCACCAGAGAACCGGGTGCTATGCCAAACAGGCTGCAATATTCCATCTCTAATACATAGAAGAGGCAAAATCCTGAGGCAGATTTAAAGGCCAAAAACTAGAAGACAACTCTGAAAAGTAGTCTATTCTTAAGAGACCCCAATACTAGTAGTAAAGCTACCTACCATAAGCAATTTATAAGCCTCAACACAGAAAACAAACAAACTAGAAATCGAGAAA
The DNA here is from genome assembly GCA_004027595.1 of Dinomys branickii. NCBI lineage: Eukaryota > Metazoa > Chordata > Mammalia > Rodentia > Dinomyidae > Dinomys > Dinomys branickii. The sequence continues at coordinate 54,788 of PVLD010008383.1, forward strand.
CATGGAAGCAAGATGCGAGCTCACACTTCCAACTTGCCTCAGGCAAATCCACAGGGTATTGAGGTGGAAGAAAACAATGGCCACCAAACTAAACTGTCTGAAATGGTGGTGTGGAAGCAACAAGGCAGATGAGTAAGTCTCTAGATAAAAGCAAAATAGAAATAATTACATAGGTAATTAAAGAGACAACAACCAAGATGATCAAGATGATGAAACGGTTAGGGAAACTACACCATCCAAAAACAGATAAAAAATGCAGAGGAGCTCAGGAAAAAGAAGGAAACCATGAGTGCCCAACAAAGGCAAAAAACCTGCAAAAAACAACAGATTATATAAAAGAGATTCAAGTAGATATCAAGGATATTAAAAATTCTATTGAAAGTATACACAGCAGAATCAACCAATGTAAAGGTGGAGTACCAGAACTAGAAGACATTAAAGACTTCTTAAGATTAGCAAGGAACCATGAAAAATCAACATTACAGCTGCTAGATGAGGGAAAGAATAATAATATAAGATTAACTGGAATAAATGAAAAAATCAGAAGATAACACAATGGACATAAAAATCTTGTTTACAGAAGTAATGGCAGAAAACTTCCCACATATGAAAAAGAACTTGAGAATACAGATAAGTGACTTACACAGAACCATAAATAAGCATGATGAGAGAAAAAATACATCAAAGCATATAAGTCAAGACTCCAGAAATGCAGCACAAAAACAGAATAGTAAAAACTGTTCGAGAAGAGAAACGAATCCACTATAAAGGAAAACCTATAGAATCACAGCAAAATTCTAAACACAAACCCTTATATCAACAAGAGCTTGGAGTAAAGTATTTCAAGCCCAAAGAAAACAATCTTCAACCCAGATTGTTGTACCTGCAAAACTGTATTTCAAAATTGATGGAGAAATAATATACTTCTGTGATAAGGAACACCTGAAGAAATTCATGACCACCAAAGCAGTATTCCAAAAAGCTTTGAAGGATATTTTAGAAAAGATAACAAAGACTACAACTCCATGGACCTCAACAGAATGAATCCCTCAGGTAAGGGAAGCAATTAAACAGAAGAAAAACAAAGGGAACAACAAACAACAGGAAACTCGTATGACAAGGATAAGTCGTATCAGTTATAACCATCAATGTAAATGGCCTCAATTCACCAATCAAAGGGAACAGATCAGAATGGATCAAGAAACAAGATCTAATAACATGATGCATAACAGAAACACATTTAACTAAAAAACAAATTCACAAATGGAAAGCCAAAGGATGGAAGATAATACTCCATGTAACAGGAACCTGGAAAAAAGTAAGAGTAGTTATTCTATTTGCAGACAAAGTGGATTTCAAGCCAAGACTGATCGAGAGACAAAGATGATCACTACTTACTTGTTAAGGAAATAATCCAAGAGGAAAAGATAATGATTACAAATATGGATGCACCAAATACCAGCACACCCAACTATATAAAACACATATTAAAGGACATGAAAAATCTAGTAAGTACTAATACAAATGTAATGAGGGACCTCAACACCCTATTGTCACAAATAGATTAGCTAGACAAAGTAAATCAATAAAGAAATATCAGAACCGAACCAAAACTTTGAACAAATGGACTTAGTAGATACCTAAATGTAGCATGTCCCCCACTCAGGCATCAGAATCTGTACTCTTTTCAGCTGTACATGAGACTTTCTCCAAAACAGACCACATACTAGTTCACAGAACATGCTTAAATAAATGCAAAGGAACTGAAATCATCCCATGCATATTATTAGACTATAGTGCAATGAAATTAGAAAACAAAGGCAAAATAAACCATATAAACTGCATAAACACATGGAAATTAAACAATACCCTCCTGAACAACCAATGCATCAGAGATGAAATTAAAGAAGAAATTAGACAGCTTGCACAACTAAACAATAATGGCAATACTGGAAGTTAGAGGACACAATAATAGCAGTTCTATGAGGGAAATTTATAGTGATGAATTACTGCATCAGAAAAACAGCAAGCTAAAATAAAGAACTTAATGTTGAATTTCAAACTACTAGAAAAAGAAGAGCAAGTTAAACTCAAAGTTTGCACAAGGGAGGAAATTATAAAGATCAGAGCACAAATTAATGCAGGTGAGACTGAAAATACAAAGAATCAATGAACTGCAGAGTTGGTTCTTTGAAAAGTTAAATAAAGTTGACAAACCCTGAAGCAATTTTATCAAAAGAAAGAAAAAATCCAAATCTATGCATTTAAGAATGAAGATTAAAATCACAACAGATTCTGCAGAAATCCAGAAGCTCATTAATACCTACTTTAAGAACCTGTACTCTAATAAGATGGAAAACACAGAAGAAATGGGACAGCTTCTTAGATACATATGAATTACCAAAGCAGAATCAAGAAGATAGAAAAATTTGAAATAACCCAATATCAGTCAATAAAATTGAAGAAAATTAATAAAAAAAAAACTACCAACAAAGAAAAGCCTGAGATCTTAAAGATTCGCTGCTCAATCCTATAGACCTAATGCCACTATCCTCAAACTCTTGAATGAAATCTAAAGGGAAGCAAAACTCCCAAAGTCATTAATGGAAGCAAGTATTACTCTGACACCAAAACCAGAGAAGGATCCAAACAAAAAAGTGCTATAGGCCAATCTCCCTAATAACATAGATGCAAAAATCCTCAAGATACTGGCAAAAAGAATGCAGCAAATCATACAGAAGATTATATAACATGACCAAGTAGGATTCATCCCAGGGATGGTTCAACATATACAAATCAATAAATGTAATATATCACATTAACAGAACCAAGGACAAAAATCACATAGTCATCTCAATAGATGTAGAAAAAGCATTTGACAAAGTCCAACACTCATTCATGATAAAAACCCTGTAGAAAATTAGAATATATGGTCTTTATCTCAATCTGTTAAAAGCCATCAACAACAAACCAAATGCCAACATGATACTGAATGGTCAAAAACTGAAAGCTTTTACTCTAAAATCAGGAGCAAAGATTTCTACTATCACCACTCCTATTCAATAAAGTTCTGGAAACATTAGCCAGAGCAATTAAACAGGAGAAAGAAATAAAAGGAATAAGGATAGGAAAGGAAAAAGCTAAAGTATCATTACTTGTGGATGGCACCATACCCCACATAGAAGGCCCCTCCAAACTACACAAAACACTTGTATATTTAATAAACATTCAGCAGCATAGCTGGATACAAAGTGAACACTCAAAAATTAATAGCATTCCTACACATGAACAACAAACTCACTGAGAGAAATTAGGGAAAGTATACTTTTCATAACAGCACAAAAAATGAAATAGTTAGGAAATCAATCTAATGAAGGAGGTAAAAGACCTTTGCAAGGGAAACTATAGCACTCTGAGAAAGGAGATCAAAGAGGATCTCAGAAAATGAAAAGACATCCCTTGTTCTTAAAAAACCAATATAGTAAAAATGGACATACTTCCAAAATTGTTATTCAGATTTAATGCAACCCCAATCAAAATACCATTAGTATACCTCACAGAATTAGAGAAAATAATTCTAAAATTCATTTGGAAGCAGAAGAGACCCAGAATAGCAGAAGCAATTCTGGGCTACAGAGGCAAGGCAGGAGGCATTACTCTCCTTGATTTGAAATTATATAAGGCTACTGTAATAAAAACAGCATAGTACTGGAAAAAAAAAAAGACCTGAAGATGAATAGAACAGATCAGAAAACAATGCAGAAAGAACTACAAACACATTCAGCCACCTTCTCTTTGACAAAGGGGCCAAACACCTTCACCGGAAGAAAGATAAACTCTTTAATAAATGGTGCTGGGAAAAATGGCTTTTCACATGTAGAAAACTGAACCTAGACTCGTATCTCTCACATTTCACTAAACTAAAACTGAAGTAGATGAAAGCTGTAAATATTAAAACAGAAACACTAAATCTGCTGAAAGATAGAATAGGTGAAACTCTTCAAGACATAGGTGTTTTATAAACTAAACCCCAATTACACATGAAATATTACAGAGAATCAATAATTGGGATCTCAATATATTAACTGCTTTTGCACAGGAAAAGAAACCACTAACAGAGTAGAGACAACCCACAGAATAGATAAGAATTTTTGCCAGCTATACTTCAGACAAGGACTAATATCTTAATATATAAAGGCCTTAAAAAACCAGACCCCTCTCCTAAGCTTAAAGGCCCAATCCAAAAATGGGCATCTGAAATGAATTGACATTTCTCAGCTAAAGAAGTACAAATGCAAATAAATATATGAAAAAATGATCAACATCTTTGGTCATTCAGGAGATGCAAATGAAAACATTGAGATCCTACCTCACTCCAAAAAGAATGGCTATTATCAAGAAATCAACCAATAACAAAGGCTGGCAGGGCTGTGGGGAAAAAGAATCCTTTTCCACTATTGGTGCGAGTGCAGACTGGTACAACCACTATGGAAATTGGTGTGGAGATTCCTCAAAAATCTAAACCTAGAGGTTTCTTTTGATCCAGCTGTTCCCCTTTTGGTATCTTCCCTAAAGAGTTAAAAGCTTCGTACCACAACAATATATGCACCCTAGTGTTTACAGCACCACCGATTACAATAGCTGAATCTTGTGAACAGCCCAGATGTTCAGCAACAGGTGGATGGATAAAGAAGATAAGGTTGTTTTTAACCCACTAGAACGGAAGCAGAAAAATACCATTACAACTAGTTGTCACATGTAGTTTTCAAAAGAAGTATAATTTTATGAGTTTAATGTTAACGTTGCTGTTTAGCTGACAGTAAAATCCAGTAATATTTACATTTTCAGATGGCTATCAAGATGTTGCTTCCTGTTTGAAAAAAGTGATTAACACCATCGAATATATATATAGTGCTAACATAAATATAGGAGGAGACAGAAGCCAAAAAATCCAAGCACATTTCATTAAAAAAAAAAAAAAACTACACCAAAATGCTAACATGCTTTTTTTTTTTTTTTTTTTGAGCCAGGGTCTTGCTATGTAGCCCAGGCTGGCCTCAAACTCACAGCAATCCTCCTGCCTCAGCCTCCCAAGTGCTTGGATTATAGGTGTTAACATGCCTTATTTAAAATATAAATTTTTTTTTAATCTTTTTGAGACAGGGTCTGGCTATGCAGTTCAGGCTGGCTTTGAGCTCACTTTGTAGCTCAGGTTGGTGTCGAATTCACAATGATCCTTCTGCCTCAGCCTTCTGAGTGCTGGGATTACAGGCATGAGCCACCATACCCGGCTAAAATATAAATTTTTTATTCATTCATCTATTGAACAAATATTTATTGAGTGCTTTCTATGTGGCAGTTTTATATAAATTTTTAAAATTTTTGATTTTTAACTTTAATCCATAGCTTTAAAAAGTATACGAATAAGAAGAAAAGTGCACAGCAGGGTTAGATTCAGACATAGCTATTATTCCAGAATTACCTGAAAAGGCATTGCTGTAGTATCTGGACAGAGTCTGCATGATGTCCTTTGAGTGCTGGGTCCACGGGGCTATCTTTCTATAGGTCTTCACCCGATGAACAAGCTGAGAACCACCGTACTGAAGGGACAGGGTATCGCCATGATCTTCATAGAGCTCCTCAAACAACCTAAGCAGAAAAAAACTCACATTAAAGAATTTTACTGAAATTAACACAGAAGTTATTCAGTTGGCCACAGACTCAGAACAATCTGAGCCTTATCTTTCAAGCAGACTCTTCAACACTTCGAACATAACACGCTGGCCTTGAACTTGCTATCTTCCTGCTTAAAGATTCCTTGGCAGCTGAGACCACAGACCTACAGAACAGTAAAGAAAGCAAGGGCACCAAATGTAACCCATCAAACCCAGACTGAACTGTTTCCAACCATATTAGAAGACTCCTAACGCTGCAGCCTGCCAGATCAGTTCACCTCCCATGACAGAATTCTGCTCCCTATGAGTTGCCTTGGGAAAAAGACACGCTCCTGTTGTAGGTGGTGCACCACTCTATTCAGGCTTGTATAACAAAATATGATAAACTAGGTGGCTTTAAATAGAAAACATTTCTTTAAAAAATGGACATTGGAAAGTACAAAATAAAAGCACCAGCAGAGTCGGTGTATGGGGAGGGCCCACTCTCCGGGGCGCAGATGGCAGCTGCTTGTCGTACCCTCGCACAATGGCAGGGGCCAGGTGGCTCTCGGTAGCCTCTTTTTAAAAAGGCTCGAACGCCAGTGATGAGGGTTCCACCCTCAGGTTCATCACTTCCCAAAGGACTCTCCTCCTAATGCCAGCACTGTGGGTGAGGATTTCAATTTTGTGTGTGTGTGGGTATTGAGCCTCAAACCCAAGTCCTTGGCACTGAGCTGTATCTCCAGCCCTTTTTAAACAACTGTTTTATTTTGAGACAGTCTTGCTAAGTTGCTAAGTTACCCAGGCTGGACTAAAATATTCAGCCTAAGAATATGAGGGAGACACAAACATTCTGGCCATAGTAGACAGGTAAAATATACCCTTTCATAGAAATATGTACATATGTAAAATTGGTGTTTCTTCGAGTGCCCATTAATATTTTCGGTACAGTGCTATCTGTAGGTCTGGTCATGAAGGCTGCTTCATTTCCTCAGCTGATCCTTTATGCAAATCTCAGAAAACCATTAAAAACTGTCATTTTATTTTTAAAAAATAGTACTTTGCACAGCGTCACAGAGTCAATGGGCAGTGAGTAAACAGTAATCATTACTGAAGAATTAACCTTTTATTCAGCTTTACATCTTATAGCTTGAGTTCAAAACGCATAAAGCCACAGTCTTTTGCTTATTGGCATCTGGATTTTTTTTTAACCCACTAGTTTATCTAAGGACTTTGTACTTATCTAGAAAACAGTTACTGATAATTAAAACAAACAGACAAACAAACCAAAAGGCTAGAACCAAAACCATGGTAATGATACACAAATCTTTAACAGAAATATTACAGAATTAATTTGAATACTGTCTTCTGACAACATAGTCTTTGAGAAGATAGAGTCAAGTTCATAAAGTTCTTATAATTAATCAGGTTTGCTTTCTGTCCTTTCTGGCATTCAAATGGCCAAAAATAAGGCTTACCTAACTGCATCTGTATCAAACTGTAGGTTAGGTTTATCAATCAATCCCAAGGAATACAGCTGATAAGCCAGAGCACATTTTCCCACCATAAACTGTGCTGTATTGGTGCGATCTAAACAGTCCACACAGTTGGTTCGAAGAATGCCAGTCTATAGAGAAATAACTTAAGATTTTCAATTACTGTTCAGTCACCAACATTATTTCCATAGTACGTGATAATGCTTTTATTAAAGGTACAGAAGAAAGACTGCTGCCAAATATTATTTCTGAGCAAATAAAGTGAAAGATCAAAATAATAAAGAACATTCAAAAATTATGTAAGGTTAAATTTGCTGTTCACTTATTGCCGTAGTAGCATCAATAAAACATACATACACACACATGTACACATACATATACATATATACATATATATTTATGACTTCTCTAAAAGTTTACCAAGGTAAAATGGGTAACATTTACCAATTAGTAAAATACTATATGGACTTTTTCTGATATATTTCCTTTATTGTACAAACTAAATAGTCAGTGGGTAAAGCCACATTATTTTAAGGGATTGTTAACAGGTATAGTATAAATTGGCTTGTTTTCCAAAGTTGTTCTGATTTATTTTTTTCACATTCTTATTTATGTTTCTATTTCCAATAATGAAACTTAGTATATAGAAAAATTCATGTCATATTATTTCAGCTACACAACTTTCCATAAAATTTTAAAAAAGGTTTTTAAAAATCACTCTCAAGTGATTAATAATTAATTCTTTATTACATAAGACCTCTCCATGGTTGCTTACAGAAAACACTTTGTGGACACAAATTTTATTCATTATGAATACATTTTCAGCTGTACCTGCAGGCGACCGGTGGGTATCACACATCCTCCTAGTTCATTCCACCTGTGTTTAAAAATAAATATTTTAAAAGATTTTTTACCCCCAGAGCTAGAGACTGAACTCAGGTTGCTTGCGCACACCATGTGCTCTACAATTGTGCTATATTCCCAGACTGCTGATTTTTAAAAGTTTAACGGCATAATATATATTTTTTGGTACTAGTGTTTTGGTAAGAATCACTGAATCAAAATAACAGATCTGAAGGCACCAGGCAACCAACTGATTCTGTGCACACTCACTGTTCCATGTGAGTGAACGGGCAAGTACCTGAGATAGGCTGCTCACCATGTTCTTCTCAGACAGCCCAGGAACACTGTGTCTGAACAGTCCCAGGGCCTAAAACTCTGGCACTTTGTCACCCATGTTCAACCAAAGTCTGCCTTGCTTCCACTGAAGCCCATTTCTTGTTAGATTTCCAGAGACACATATAATTCAGGGCACTTTTCTAATAAAACTTCTCATGACTTTGCCTTCTCTACTGGATACTAGGATTTTCTACCTCCTCCAGCATTTCTTCACGAAGACTTTGTAACATGCCTATGGTTTTTCATAGCTGCCTATTTCCCTCATGTGGTACTAAATGGATGGGAATGTGTCATAACATTTTACTTAAGTTATTTAAAAGAAGGTTCTAGGCGGGTATTAGCTATCCTAAAAAGGTCTGTTTACAAGGTTGGCTCTTGGCCAGCACCTGGGACTTGGATTTGGGATGGTTCTATCATTTACAGAACTGGTAAGTAGCTAAGAGTGTCTTAACCCTTTGTAGAAACAACATAGCTTTTGCTGAATGTCTGCTTTCCTCAGGAGTTTTGGCGCGTGCCCGACAGAAGCAGCCTTGAAGACCAGGCTCCAGCTAATCAGCTTCCCTGGCTGGCAGCCTTGCAGATACCATCAAAGATGTCATCACGGCTTGCTGTGGGGGGAACTGTGCTCTATGCGACTCCACTGGAAGAAGACTGGAAACTTATGCCTAGTTTCCTCTAGAATTTGTCCCTCATGTCTTTTCCCTGTGCTAATTTCACTTCATATCCTTGCCACATAATAAGTTACACCCAGAGTACAGTAAGAAGTTGAGTCCTCTGAGTTGTAAAAACACTGAACCTAGGAACCTAAGGATAGTCATGGGGCCGTCACAGGTGGCCTACCATTCAAACTACAGCAATGCAAACTATGACAAAAGAATGACTTCCAAAGATACACACTAACAGTTTTTTGGTTTTTGTTGTTTTCTCACTGTAGTTAACTATGTTAATTGAAAATAGAAGGCTGGGCTTTTTAAATTTTGATCCCTTGAAAGGTAAGTAAGGCACGGATGCTTGATCTGAAGAAGCTCACAACCCAGTAAGATTTTTGAGCAAGTAATTATAAACAATGACAGATGCTGTTTCCATTGAAATATTAGTGTTTAATCCAGCAGAAAAAATTTCCCTGATTCTACTAATAATGGAACAAGAGAATTCACTTAAGAAAATTTTATTTTACAGATATTTTATGCAGTGTTTAATTCCACAAAGCAAGAGCTCAGCCCATATAGCTTCCATCTCAGTGCATATAACCAGGGGAGGAATCTCATGCCTATAGGGAATATTTATGATTACATGGGTCGAGGGCTGCGCTCCTCCTCAGAGGACTCAATTCACCCATCTACCAACTAGTACAGACTGTTCACAGCTAGAATATTGTTGTCCCCAAGAACAAAATCTCAATTTATTTAAAGTTTTAAATCTGTACGTACTTTTCATCTGGCCTTAAAATGCTACAGTAAGAATCAGGGCGGTTTACAAAGAAACCTGTTTTCTTCACCACACTTTCTGCAATCACATTGAGGCGATCAAGAACATTGCACAGCTTGCTGCAGAAAGAAGGAAGAATGCACAAGTGAGAAGAACCCGAATTCCGATAGATATTTACTCTCCTATTTAAAACAAATATATTCCATAGCAATGATATTCATGTATTTTTTTTAAATGTCCTGGCTTGTACTTAATAGGAACACTGTAATAATTAATGTCAGAGATACAGTATGCACTCAATAACAATATTAGATGCAAAAGAGACCTGAAGGACTTGTAACTTACTATCAAATATTGGCATTCCTTAATTTAGGAACAGGTCACCCCCACAAGAGCTTTTCCCAAAGCTTTTCACTGCTCAAGAGTTGTCAAGTCAATATGCTTTCATAGCATGACTGTGTCAAGAGCACCACACAGCATAAATGCCAGGGGAAGAAAAAACTGGAGAACAGATTAATTGGAACAACCAAAACTAACTTATATTTAGGAAAATGTGTGTGTGTGTGTGTGTGTGTGTGTGTGTGTGTCTACATAAAATGCTTTAGCAAAAAGTACAATGAATGAAGTATAAAACAATACTGTAACATTAAAAAATTTCAAAATATACCTTGTGCTTACATGATGCACAGTAAATGTGGGAAAGAGTTAAAGAAAGCTCCTTAGAAGAGATGAGCCTGAGTCACATCCTGACAATAGAGGGTGGGGAAGCATCCCCTGCAGGGTGCGCAGCATTAGCTACAAACAAAGGCTCAAGAACGGGACCTTAGCTGCTACATTTCAGCAGAGTCTAAAGATTTGGTTTTCTGAAACAGAAAAGACCTGTAAATACATAAAACATTACTACATTCTAGAAGCGACCAGCTGAGGAGGCTTTAACATGACCCTAAGGAGCCTGGACTTACTAGGAAGAGGCAGGACTTACTATGGGTCCATGTACTAGTGCAGCAGGCTGATAGAATGAAACGGAAAAGGGAAGGTAAAGCCTTTAAGAATGGCAGAGCAGCTATGTTCCGAAGCGCCTGGATACTTCAGACAGAATTCCCAAATAGTATAAATAATGAGCAAAAAGAGTTTGGTCATTGCCTTTAAGCACTCAGAAGAGCCCCTGGCAGGTTCATGAGGGAAACTGAAAGAGGAACATTCATTTTACCGCGGAGACAGGCTCCTGCGTTTCCATAAGGAAAGCCCCCCCAGACGCGGAGCGTCACTCACCTTTTGGTGTACTTGGCCATATCCCAAGGGATGTAGACGATAGTGTGTTCCGGAGGCAGAAACTGATTAAGGTAGGTCACAGCCGCGACGAGCTCTTCACTCAGAATTCTCTCGTGCTTTCTTTTCTCTCTCTCCTTGTGAAACAAAATTATTTTAAAAATTAAAAAAAGTAAACGTGTCAGCATAACAATGCTTAAACATTTTTCCTTCTCAGCTAGAGACAAAAAAGCCCAAATTTTGCATATACTGGAAGGAAACCTATCTACTAAAAATGAAAATAACATAAATCTTTCCCTAGAGTCCACAGGCAATGTGCTTTTAAGAGCTAAGGATATCAGATTTCCCCCAGCCAACCTCCCTGCAGCCCCAGAAGCCCGGTTCACCCCACCCAGCCTGGGCTCCCACAGCCACTCCCACAGCGGAGACCCTCCCCACCCCAGGACTCCCACAGCCACCAGGGCCAGGGAGAAAGAAACGAGGTCCGAAGTAGCCGGCAGGGCAAAGCTCGCCCAAAGCCTTTTGAATGTGACTCACGAAAACCCTGCGAGGGAGCGAAGGCGGACACTTTCTTCCTGTTCAAAGTGGCAGAGAACTGAGGCTGAGAAGGTCCCTGGGACTAAGCTTTGCCATTTACCTCCCTGCCTGCAGCGTCTCCTGGGCTGTTACAACCACCTCTCACCCAAGGCGCAGAGGCTTAACCGTGGCTCTGTGAGAAATGTGTGCCTGCTAAGTGTCACCCATGGACCAACACTGCCAGTTCCCATGATCTCCATTCTGCCATCTCGAATGTGGGGCAACAACTTTATCTCCCTCAGTGCATTGTTGTGCGGGTTAAGTAAGTCAAAGCATGGTAAATTTTTATCAGAGTATATGGCATGTGAAAAATATTCAATAAAAATTAGCCGTTTTACTATTATCCTAATCAGATCTTTATTGAGAAAAACAATTCGGCAATAGTGACACAGAAAAGGTGTTAAGGTACTATCACTGGCATCAAAATAGCTCTGTGCTGTTTTTAGTCATGGAGATTACTTTTCAACTGCCATGAATTTAATTATATAACCACTGTGGAAACAAAACAGGCCATCTATTCTGCACAACTGAAAAAGCCCAATGGGAAAATTAGACAAGAATTAAGAGCCCTGTTAAATGTTTAGAATCAAAATATATTTTGCTTAATTCTTTGTATGAGAAAATCAAATTATATATCTGGAATTTTTTCTCAAAAGCACTTTAAACCAACTACAGAAACAAAAACTTTTTGAAACGTATAAAATCTGCCACTTTATGAGATGGAGAGAAAAAGTTATTTAATCAACCTTCAATCAGCTCTTCATAAAAACCTATCTTATGCACTTTCCATGGGGGATTAGTGTTAAGAGATTGTTTAGTCCATCTTTGAAGGGCTGCAGACCCCTTTAACAACCAAGAACGAACTTCATCTATACGAGGCAAAGGGCTCCGCGATCTCCCAGGTTAAATGCCTCTGATGTTCAGCTGGGCAGAAGCCCAGGCTGGCTTCCTACTGCAGGGGCACACTGAATGCACAGGGATTGCTGCTGGATGTCTTCCAGCACACCCCAACCTTCCAGACCTGGAGAGAGGTTTACAACACAGGGCAGAAGAGAAAAGAGACCAAGGAAAGTAGTTCACTGTAATAGCGTCCTACGGTGGAAGAAGAATCAACATGCCTCAGTATTACTCTACACACACATGCATGCTTTGACCCCTTAATTTCAGAGGTCATGCAGCTACAGAGTATATTCCCACTAGCTTTGTGACAGGCAATGCTTCTGATATACAGGTAGAGATGATCACAGTCGCTTAAACTGTTTTTCAGGAACTTGGAGGCTGTTCTTGTCCATCTCATGCCAGCTAAAACCCCTGACCCCCACACAAGTATCTGATGAGGGCCCTTTTGGTGTCAAGCTCCCCCCAGAGCATGCTAATGCCGCCACTGTCTGAACAGGAGTCCTCAGAAGAGCCCTGAGGACTTACCCAAGGTACAGGACACTGATCACTTCACTTTTCCTTATTTCCAATCACCCTTCCGCAGCTTTTGAACACCAGGCTTCTTTAGCCCCTATGTAACCCTAAGCTCTAGGCTGAGGTGGCAGCTCTGTCTCTGTGCAACTGGGAACCTTGTAAGTGAGCTCAACTCTTGCAAAACTTGTTTCAGTGATTGGCATACTGTGGGGTGGGCAAAATAGCCCTGGGTTGGTAACGGGGTAGTTTACAGTCACATGTACGTGGCTATTTTGAATGTGCAAAATTAATAGTGAATTATTTAAAGCACTTCAGACCTGAATCTCTGTTTAACCACACTATAAGGATTCTGTAAGACAAGAACAAGATCCACTAATTTAGTTGTAAATACTAACCTAAGGTTACAGGCTATTTCGCTATTACCTTATTTTGAACTAACAGGGACAGATGTGAACATGAAGCTTTCAATTAGCGTGAATAAATATCTTGAAAATGATGTATTCAATGCCTGAAGGGTTTATTTTATGAAAAACAACTGATAGGATGTAATTATATGAGGAAGTGAAGCTCTCATTCCTCTCTCAACCCCTGTCCCTCATGGGCCATATTCCTCCATCCTCTTCATCACACACACACACTGACACACTGACACACACCGCTCCTGTGAGCCCGTGAGCTGTTACACTGCACACCGCTCCTGGGAATATCATCCTTCCCGGCCCAAGTGCCTCCCCCGTGACTTTCACTAGCTCTGGGGTCTACTGCACTCAAGTTGTCAGCTTTCTTATCGCTGGACACAATACTCAACACCCACAGCTCAGAAGCTTCAGGCCATGGCCAGCCGGCTCCAAAGCAGAACCACCAGGGCAGAAGGCCAGGGATAAGCAGCGAGTACGCTGAAAGCGAGAGCAGGAGGCATGTCAAAGAAAAATGAACAAGGGACCACACACAGTACCAGCGACACGCCTCCACGGCTTACCCATACACTGCCAGCGCTTCACAGATTGGCCAGGCAGTTCTTAGTCTGATGAAGCTGACAAATCACAACTGAGGATCACACTGGTGAAGTCTCCGCTCCCTCCCCACGCCATGGTCACAGGCAACCGCTCCACCTTCACTGTTGCTCACCAACCTCTCCGACTTTAGATGGCTTTCGCTGCCTCACAAGGACCGGAACTCCGCCTGCGGCTCTACTCCGCGGCCCTCTCCTGTACACCCCGTGTATCCAGCTCGGCTTTCACCGCTGCTTTTTATATTACCGCCAATATCCAAAATGCCTTTGACTCCGTCTTTTCTGGTCATACCTGTCAGGCAAAACCGAGCCCAATTCCATGCTCACACCCACGCACAACCAACTTTACCTAAGATGTTACCCCTTTGACACTGTCCTCAAACCTCCCCTCTAAGCAAATGACTTTACTTGCTACTTTAAGAGAAATTAAAGCTGCCAGGAAGAGGCAAAGCGAGCATACACACGCCAGGCCGTGCCCTTCCGTCCAAGCTCAATGCTCCTCTCTCCACTCAACCTCGCAAGGACTCTTCCTTCTGGCTGCACGCCTCCTGTCTTCAGGGACCACTCCACTTCCCCTGGGAGCTCTCAGAGTACCATCCTTGTGCATTACTTCACAATCCCTTCCATTAGAATGAGAGCTTCCTACGACAGGAAACCCTCAAAGATTCTTGTTAAATGGACATGGGATTCCTCGGGTTTTATTAAACTGAGCTGTGTTTATTAATCAACCTCTCAATAACCTTGCTACTATGTTGTTGGTACAGCAGCAGTTGCAATAAGGAAACTTTCGTTTGTCACATTCTCTGGGCCTCCTTGGCTTCTGGCTCAGGTTCTTTGGGCTCACTTGGTCGCAACAGGTAGATTAAACTTACTAATGTCTGTGTGGTGGCTCTGCTGTCCATCTGGGCCTCTGACCTGTACACTCAGTCATGTATGTCAGATATGCTGGCTGGCAGTGTGCATGGACACAGAAGCGAGAACTCCAGGCAAAGGGCGCCTCCTCCTCTGAGCTTCCCACACACCTGCTTGATTTTTGAGTCACAACAGAGCCCCATCTTCTGAAACTAGCTTTTGGTTCTTGGACTGCACATTAATTTGTTCTGCAATTCTTAAGGCTATCCAAAGAGCTGGCTGTACTGAAGTAAAGCTACGGCAGTCTGATCCTCACGTTCCTTTCTCCAAGTTGTCCTAGAAACTAAGGCGAAGTTTCTCATACCCCTAACCCACACACATCTCCAGAGCTTAACACACTAAGTCATTTCCTTCTCTCGAAAACATACCACTGATTCCTCCAGATCCATAAGGAAGAGGCCATGTGGAACTGGAGGCCAAAGCGCTGTAGCTGAGATGGCTCAGACGCAGCCGGCTGCCACACACAATAATCTCTCCTCTAGAAGAGGCAGAGCAGCGCTTGCACTGAGCAAAGGGCTGGGGTCTGAGGAGCACTGTACCTTCACCAAATTCAAGATGATGATCGGGGAGCCAAACCTCTGAAGCATCTGGTCAAAGTGCAGGGCAGCCACGTGTGCAAAGGGATCTGCTTGGTCCACTGAGGAAGAGAAAAGTGGGAAACATCTGAGTGAAAATTACAAGGCAAAAGTAAAAGCAGTGTAGGGTTTTTAATGTTTGAAGAAGTACAACTTAGCCTTCCCAAATCTTTCGCAAGGGGCTGACACTCACTCATCATGTATTTATTAAATGTGAATGTTTCTTACATTTTCGAAGAGAAATACAACTTACTAACAATCAAAATGAAGTATAAATTTACTGTATAAAAATAATACAAATTATTCATCTAAATTTCCTAGCTTGCAGGATATAAAGCCTCGTTAGAACCCAAGCATTTATTAGACTTCTGTGATAATAGTTCATGAGCCCTAAACCTGAGCACAGGAGTTACTGTTAGAAGCCCGCCTGCCGGACGCACGTGTGATCGGGGGCTTGGGCATCATGGTGGAAATATCCTGGGACCAGTACAGGGGAACCGAGCCTCGGACTTGCACATAAGAAGAGTAACTTCCTGCAGTAAACGACAGCACAGACGCATCGCAGAGTATCTGCTCAGTCTCCACTTCATTGGCGACATCACCCTGAAAAGAAAGATATATGTAAAGATATTTCATGCCCCTAGAGCTGTTTAATGAGGAAAGTCAAGAATACTGTGAAATTATAACACCTGTCCTTCGCACGTTTTAAAAGAAGCAAACACAGTCAGTATGTAATGTGCACAGCAGAAGAGCAAAACCACTAAAGCGTAACACAGAAAGCAATTTCCCAGGTACAGTGGTGCACGCCTGTAACCTCAGCACTCGCTGACGCAGGAGGAGAGCCACAAGTACAAGGCCAGTCTTGGCTACATAGTGAATTCAAGACCAGCCTGGAATACACAGCAAAGCCCTGCCTCAAATGTAGGGTAATCTTTTCGAACTGATTCAGAAAGCAAGGCAGCCACAACAGTGCAACCAAACACACTAAGGAAAGAGGACTTTCTCAAGTTTCAGCCAGTGGCGAGAATGATGGCGTAAGGGTGTTTAAAGCGGGGGGAGGGATTTGAGGGGAATGAAGGGCAACATTTTACTATAATAAACTTTTTATATAAACATTCAAAAAGCAAACAAACAGAAAGCAATTAAATGTAGTAGAGAACAGACTAGGAAAAATATAAAATTAAACAGCTAACAGAGAACAGCTTGGCTGGTATAAATGGTAAGGAAGGAGAGAGAAGAAAAAAACAATTACATGAGATCATACGGAGATGAGGGAGAGCAGAATGATGCAAAACGCAATTGTGAAGAATACAGGGGGAAGAAGGGATAAGAGTGAGATTCCAACAGTACCTGACTGCAGAAAGGAAAGGGGGAAAGAGAAGACTTGGAAGCAGCTTTACTTATCACTGCCTGTAAGGGCATAACAAAGACTGTCGGGGTATCTTTTGAATATTCAAAAGTAAATAAGATAGACAGCTGCAGAATTCTGATTCTTCTTAAAGGAGCAGTATAACTCTCAGTGCTGACGCAATTCCAAGCACAAGGCTGCCGTTTGAAGCCAGGGTCAGAACCCAGTCCTCACTCAATCTGTCTGTTCAATCACACATCTGCTCAGGACTCAAACTGCTGAGCACAAGCAGAAATGGAGCATTTCTAACAGCTGGCGGCCGGAAGGGTGGATTTCTGCTGTTTTTCTCCGAACATGAACCCAGAAGAGGTCTGGGGGTACAGGGAGAGGGAAAAGGGTTCGCCAGACCTGCTTCTGCTCTGCCTCCTCACCACCAATGAAGTCTCAAGGTTGAGGGCTCCTGCCACTTACTTACTCCCTGTGCAGAGACGCTCTGCTGTCCTCATCTCTGTTAAACACACATTACGTTGATTATCTTTATCTTTCAAAATGTCTCGTCCTCCAAAGCATTAAACATTTCATAGTTTCATCGCATAATCTTCCTAAGGTGGCCGATCTTCTACAACATTTGTGTATTAGTCGTATTTCTCCCAAGTTTCAACTATCCTGGAGAGTTAATTATTCTTGGGACAACATCCCAGACCAAGAAATTCCACTTTTTAAAATTCCACTTTGCTTCAACTGCCATGAAAGCTGTTGTGACAGTGTAAAATGTGAGCAGCCACGATGTTTGTCATCTTACCTCACAGTTTGCGCCTCTCTTGAGAAAACGGGTCCCAGCAAACTTGCTAGATCTTCTAGCTATTAGAGTGACATACACTGGTCGTCCATAGATTAACAGCTCTTAGAAATCAAGTTAAAGTCTTTTACCATTCATGACTGTCACACAAAACCAAGAGTCATCAGACCTTAAGTATGCCCTTAAATGTATCTTGCCCAGCAACCTAAAGCCACCAAAACCATCTGAGGATAGATGGCACCGGGTAAATGGCCCTTCACAGTTGTGCAGGTATGATGGCAAAAGCAGAGTCCAGTGGTTCCTCTTTTGGGGGAAATGATAACCAAGAGCCGTGTTACTGGCAGGGGAACCCCTGGCTCCTTGCAGCCAGGTAAAGGATGAAAACACGAAAAGTTAATCCTTCCTTAGTCTTCAGAGTCATACCTCTCTGAGAAAGCATATGTCATTTAGCAAGATGTTTAAATTATGAAACAATCTAGAATACTGAGTGAATGGATACAACACTCAAAAAGTGGCCCACAACTGGAACACAGAATGAACTACTGTGAATTGCTTAAGTCACACACTATTTACTAGTTATGTCACCTTATTTAACTTTCCGTGCCACAGTATTACTGGAAAAAAATAAATGAAAACATAGCCAAAGGTTGAACCACGATCCAAAAACTTAAAATCCAAAACACTTCAAAATCTGAAATCAACATAAACTGTAGTGGAAAAATTTAAAACTATAGCTTCAGACTTAGCTGGCCTTACCCAGCCGCAACTCATATAATTTGACTCAGCTCTATCCGACCAGCCTTGCAGTGCTGCACACATACCCTGTTCCAAGGACTATCGAGCTGGGCAGACCAGCCCTGTCAAGGCCACACTAAATCTTATGCTTCCCTGGACCTGCCTTCCCCCAGACCTTCCTGCTTTATGATGAATGGCCCCCTCTAATTAAACCTGCCCCAGACACATCTGCCTGACAACGTGTGACCAAATACATGTAACCAATTATAGACTAACCCATTACCAACTTTGTACTCCTGCTCACAAAATGCATGAAAGTTGCTGCTTTACTGTAAGCCAGGGCTGGTGATTTGGACCTGGTTCCCACAAGCCTGCTGGTATTAGTAAGTGTTGCCTTCCAACTCCTTGCTGCAGAGCGTTTTCCACCCAGTTTACTAGTTTCTGTGATAAAGCCACAAGTGGAAAGTTCCACACCTAACCTCATGTGATAGGTGACGTCAGAATGCAGTTCTAGTAAAAATACTATATAAAATTACCTATGGGACAAGTGTCCAAGATGTCTACGGGACACAAATGATGTGCATCAGCTTTTCTTGTCCTTACTATAAGCCATGTAATAATAAAAAGTAAAACTGAAAAAACCCATAAACGAATTTCATCTTCAGAGTTGGCACCCATGCCCTAGGCATATCACTGTTTATGCAAATATTCCCAAATCCAAACAATTCCAAAATCTGGAAGGCTTCTTGTCCTAAGTACTGTGGATGAAGAATACTTAACCTGTGCTGGGTGACTAGAAGATAAAGTGAGGTAACAAATGGAAAACTCTTATGTATGAGCTGTGGTAACTGTTTACATAGCAATTATTTTTATCATCATCTATACTTAGAATTTATGAAATGCTTGATAACCAAGAAATTAGAGTCAGGCCCTGGTATGTCCTGGAAACACAAAACAATTTAGAACTATACTTTAGAAATGGACTTTAAAAACCATAGCACATACTCTTATTTTTGGTGGTGAAAGACTTAAATTCTTCACCGGCAGATTTCATTTTTTGGAAGCAGGCAAAAATAACAAATCTCATGGTAACAGTGACTTAAGCAGATACCACCACTCACTGTTGAAAATGCTTCTATAGTAATAAGCCTGATTTTCAATAACAGCAGCTCATCAATCTCACTCATCATTTCAAAACCCCCATGTGTGCATCTAGCCACTCCTCTCCCTCTTCCAGGCCGCCTCTCTGGCTGCACGTTGGTTCCACTCCTCCTGAACATGCTCTTACATAAGGCACATCGCAGCCGTATCTACCCACTTCGTGGTCTCACAGCAGTCACTCCTTTACAGCTTTCTCCTAATGTCTTACACCAAAGACATAAGGAAGAATGGCAAGTAAAACACCCGGTGCATAGGTTCCCTTCATAAGCTCAAAAAGGGACAAAAATCTAAACCGGTTTCTAGATAGCATTTGGACTTTCTTGAAAGGCTTCAACATTAGTTGGAAATTAAATGGAGGATGAAAACTATAGAAGAAAAAAAAGTTTTCATCAAATTGAACTCTAGGTTCAACCTCCTTCTAATCTGTTATGGTTTATATCGAGATGTCCCCCTAAAGTCTCATGCACTCAAAGATGTGGCTTTTGGGAGGTGACTGCATCATGGTGCATTAGAGCTGATCTGTGGCAGTGTGACTGGAAGGTTCTCTCTTCCTGGTGTGTTCTTTGATCAGCTGCTCCCTGGCTACCATGACATGCGTGCCTTTTCCTCTGCTGTATCTCTCTGCCATGCTACCTGTCTTAGAGTCAGCGGACTACAGACTGAAACCCCTAAACTGTGAACCAAAGCATACCTCTCCTCCTTCAAGTTGCAGTTGTCCGTACTGTGTCTTGGCAAAAAGGAAATGACTAAGCCCCTTTCCAATCCAGGCCCTTCCCGCATTACACCTGAACAGGATTTTACTCGCTGTCTCTTGTTCTATCTCACTTGTATTTAATCTTGAAGACTGTCAACTCCAACTTTCTAAACCCTACTGGGTATACTTCACCCTCCTGAACAAAACCTTTCAAAAGTTCCAACACAAAACCCGAGTCCTTAGCCTAACCAACATGGCATACTGGTGACCAGCAATCTCCTTCCTGTAACACCCACCTCCCTGGGGGCTTTATACATGAGCCATGAATTTTTCCACTTCTGCCTCCACGGTGCTTCCCCTCACCACAATCTCGGTCTCTCCCTCCTTACTCTAACCCCGCTCCCACCGGCGCAGCCTGATTTCTGTTTAGCTCTCACCCTCTCCCCCCTTCAAGGACGCTGCTCGAGGACCCATGTCACTCACTATGTCACAGCATTTTCTTCCTTGTAATTTATTAAGTTTTCTGTATGCATAATGGCTCTGCTGAGTCTGCTGCTTCTTTGTACGTCTACTACAGGGCATCACGGGTAAGTTTTCCTATTGGCGTGTTCAGAGTAATAATTATAATTTGTATGTATTTTTCTACAAATTGGTACAGTGTTCAGTTTAATAGTAAGTATCTTAAGCTTTTACAAAAAGGATACTCGACTGTCCACAGAACCCATGAATTATATACAACAACCAGTCACGATGCACAGTATTTTTAATTGCATCCAGAAGTTGACCATTCCACACATACTTCATATAAGGTTCACTACAGATCCCAAAAACACCTAAAAAATAAAAGTATCAGAGAGATAAGAAAATTGATAGACATTAAACTCATTTTTAAAGCCTTCCATTTCTGTTTTTAACTGTAAAATAAGAGGACTGATTAGCAGCACTCCATGATACCATCTCCAGTGGGTATCACTCATTTCTGTATCCAGAGCGTTGTTCCACACAAAATTAAAGAAGAAAGGTGTCTTCTGATTTGTGACTTTTTCTTTAAAAGCAAATGAGAGGGAAACTAAGACCTGTAGGAATACACGAATGAAGCCGAGAAGACAGAGAACAGCAGCCGAGCTCCGGGGTGGAGTGCAGGTGTCTCAGCCGGCCCGGCCTCCCTCTGACAGTGTGACCAGCTTGCTTTCAAGCGCTACTTTCCTGGAGCTTCCACTTCCTCCTGTTCCCCTATGCCTTGTGCTTGCTGTATGAATGACATGATGAGTAATGCACATCACATGCTTCGATCAAGCCTGGTGCTGTACTCACACTTCCCTATGTAGTACTTCTTACGATGTCAGGCCTTTTTATACAAAAAGCTAACTTCACCAAACATGGCTTAGCATACCCAAATATCTTTACTAAACAGCAATGTTTCACAAAACTTATATACACAGAAATAGAAAATAAATACATGCATAAGTTTAAAAGATTATAACAAGTGTGGACAGTAGTCAATCGCATTATTTTCCCAAAAAGAAATCTGTTAAGAAGATTTATATGATAAATACCCTGCATTTTGATTTATAGAAACTAAACTTTCCCTGCCTTTCAACATACTACACAAGAAAATGAATGATACAGATACTCACTGGCTCTGTCACCTTGGGCGAGCTACTTACTATCTCTATTTTCTTAAGTATAAAATGATACTGTTACCCTAAAGATGTTCAAATTGTGGAGTTTATGCCAAGTCCTAATACACTGCCTGATAAACAGATGTATATAATTTTAACAATATCTACTCTTTTCCTCTTTTTAACCTACTCCCCCACTTATACTGTCATTCTTTATTTCCTGTTTCTCCCTATATGGTAGAATTGTAGGGAGCAGCTGAAGCTGGAAATCCATCACGCCGGCAGGGCTAAGACAAAGCCAGGGGGCGGACAGGGAAAGCCCCCGAGACATGTGAATAAGCTGTTCCACCTGGCAAACCGGCTGCTGAGCAGGGAGGCCGAAACTGACATCAACCTCCTGAGTGCATAAATAAGCTGTTCTGCAGTCTTGGGCAGTTCCTTTTCTCCCATTTGGAGAGAGAGCTCCCCCCGACCTCAGCTTTCCTCTGTTATCTTTATTTCTTCATCCTCTCACTGTTTTTCCCCCAAAACATCCAGAGCGGTGCCCATTTGCAGCAGAGAATGATCCCCACCCACAGCAAGGATGTCAGGACCCCAATCAGCTAACCTAATTCTAATCCTATGAGAATGTTATACTGCATGGCAAAAAGGAATAAAAATATACTTGGATTAGGCTGCTAATCAGATGAGCTTGAGCCATGGCAATTATTCTGTATTATTCACGAGGGCCGGCTACATCACAGGGTTTATATAAGTGAAACAAGAAAATAGGAGTGTGAACGTTAGAGTGATATATTGTGGAAAAGCAACTCTGCTGGACCCTGCTTGCTGTGAAGCTGGCTGCAGGGAGTCACAGGGCAGCCCCTGACAGACAGAAAGGGCAGGAAAAGGGGTTCTCTAGAGCCTCTGGAGAAGAATGCACTCTGCTGACACCAGTCAGCCAGCTCCTGTGACCCAGTTTGGAGTTCTGCCTTTTGTATGGCAACAAATGTAGGTTACCACATTCCTGCTGGCTTGAACCACTAGTGGGACATGCATGACTACGCCATGCCACCCAGTGGGACAGTCACACATGTACCCCAAGTGGTTCAGAGCTGCTCAGTAGCGAGGTATATGAGTGTAATACTGTATCACTGAAAGTGTCACTCACCAAATCATCACAAGTAAGCAGACACTTTAGTTGTCTTGCCCTCTATCTCTAGTGGTGTGGTTTATAACGAAAGTGTCTAAGTGATCTGAGGATGATGAGGGTGTCCTGGACCTGGCCTTTGCTCAAGTGATAATCAGTAAATTAAGCAGAGTCAAGGGCAACGCCAAGATGATGTTCGATTTCAGTCACTGCCGATGAGTGGACCAGAACTTTTGGGAAAGCACTAGTAGATCATAGTTTCCTTTTTGAGTCTCCTATGAAGACAAGCCTTCTATATCCATTCTAGGTTGGATTCTGCCACTACAGCCAGATCTTTCTCACTATCATTTACACTGCACGGAGCAAAGGAGTACAGAGACACTGTTGACTTAGTATGTGTCCAGAGTTGGTCCAATTCTGCTAAGTAGCTAAGTTTGAAACTACTCCTGTGTAACATTCACATTAGCAATGCTTCCAGCTTTGGAGTCCTAAACAAAATCGAGAAGCTTGCAACAACGTTACTGATAAAGGGAAAAAAGGTGTCTGGTTTAGGCTAGCATTTCCGGGGTACCCAGAGCAGCCCGGCAGTGGTCCTACAGCAATGCAATGGTCCCCAAAAGAAGCAGATTTAATGAGGGAGTGATGGGTCAGCTGAGAATAAACTAATCACAGCCTCTGACCGGCTTTAACAATGTTTCTGAACATCGGCCTATGATCTTCATTTCTTGGCCTCAGTGTTTTACTTAGTCTTTGTTTCTATAAAACTGGCATCATACTTACTGAGCAGTTTTTAGGAGGTTTAGAGATAATACATGTGACTGTTTAACACATAACAGGCAATATTTTAAAAAGTTCTGCATTTAAAAACTTCATCAAAAGTCTAGATCTGATATATTCATAAAACGTTCATGATTAATAGCTAAAAAATGCCAGCAAGAGCCAGCAGTGGTGGTGTACCCAGGAGACTGAGGCAGGCGGTTCGCCATGAGGCTGAGACCAGCCTGGGCTACATACACAATGAGTTCAAGGCTAACCTGAACTACACAGTGAGGCCCTGGTTCAAAAAGCTGCCCCCACCCCAAGTCAGCAACTTTCTGGCAGGGCTACAGATGAAACCACATAGTCGAGTCCATCTAACCAAAACAGCTCCCTACACGGACGGACAGTGAAGAAGTAAGGAGAATGGGAGTGAATCTAATGAGGTGCCATTCGCGGATGCTGCATTAACATATGTTAAGTCTCTGAAACCACTTACCACTTCTACCCTGTGGGATTAATCCTTCATCTTCAAAGATGTCAAAGCTTTCCTGGCGAGTCTGGGTTGTTTCTGATTTTAACATCTCCAGGGGCATTCGCAAGACAGTAAGATTGTACTGAAGTGAGTGGGACAAGTCATAACTGTAGCTGAGAAGAGAATTCATATTTAAATATCATAAAGGCAAAGCATATTTTACGGTTTTAATTGCCATATGCAAATAAATCTGTGGCTAAATTAATTAGCACCCGTAACTTCACTGGGAAACAATGTTGTTCAAATAGGTGCTATAAAACACAGCAAAATACGAACACGATAGGAAATAAAAACTAACTGCATGAATTAGGAATTTGCATGACAAAAAACATACAATGCAATGTGAATACTATGTTTGCTGACTTGTACAATGTACATTTTTTTATTTTCTAAAGTGTAAAAGAAAAAGAACATCAACAAAAAAAGGAAAGCATTAACAAAGACACAAAGTAGCACAGTAACAGTATCATCAAAATTGAATTATAGACAAAGCAACAGGAAACCAACAATAGTTGTTGCATTGCATATGGATATCTTCAAAGTGTATGCTCAGGAAAACACATATAGACACACAAGATTGATCAAACAACCACTCATCAACTATTCCTTACCATTAAGTGACATAAGACAATAGAAGAACCGTGTTAGCCGTCCTGCACACATGTACATACATACATACATACTTAGCTATTACAAATTGCACTGCTATGAACATGGGTGCACATATGTCACAGTGATATGATGTTTTCAGATCTTCTGGGAAAATACCCAGAAGGAGAATAGCTGGTTTAAATGGAACCTCTAGACTTAGTTTGCTGAGAAATCTCCAAACTGCTCTCCACAGTGGTTGCACCAGTCTGCAATCCCACCAGCAGTGGAGAAGAGTTCCTATTTCTCCACAGCCTCACCAGCATTTGTTATTGGATGATTTCTTAATACTGGCCAATCTTACTGGGGTGAGATGAAATCTCAATGTTGTTTTTATTTGCATTTCTTGATGACTAAAGATGTGGAACATTTTCTCATATATTTAATTGCCATTTGTATTTCTTTATCTGAGAAGTGTGTATTTATCTCAGATGCCCATTTCTGGATTCGGTCTTTGAATTTGGACAGGTACATGTTTTTTAATTCTTTGTATGTTCTAGATAGAAGACCTTTGTCTGAGGGACAGCCAGCTAGGATTTTTCCCAATCTGTGGGTTTTCGTTTTACTTTGCTGGCGATTTCTTTAGGTGTGCAAAAACTTTTCAGTAGGATGAGGTCCCAGTTATTCTTTGAATTGTTTCCCTTGCAGTTTCATTTTTGTTCATGAACTCTCTGCCTACTCCTATGTCTTCAAGATTTTTACCTACTTTCTCTTCCAATAGATTTAGAGTTTCTGTTTTAATGTTGAGATCTGTCCATTTTGACTTGAGTTTGGTGCACGGTGATAGACTTGGGTCTATTTTCAGTTTTCGGCAAGAGGCAAGCCAGTTTTTTCAGCACCATTTATTAAACAGGCCATCTTTTTTCCAGTGAGTTTGGTTGGCCCCTTTGTTGAATATTAGGTGGCTGATTGTGTTTTTCGTTGTGGCTGCATCATCCAGTCTGTTCCATTGATACTCAGGTCTGCTTTTTAGACAGTACCAGGTTGATTTTATTACAGTAGCTTTGTAGTATAATTTCAGGTCAGGGATTGTGATTCCATCTGACTTGTCCTTGTTGCCCAGGATTGCTTTTGCTATTCTGGGTCTCTTCTGGTTCCAGATGAATTTAAGGCATATTTTCTCTAGATCTATGAGGTATGCTAATGGCAGTTTAATGGGAATTGCATTGAACCTGTACAATAATTTTGGTACTATGGTCATTTTCACAACGTTGGTTCCTCCTAACCATGAGCAGGGGATGTTTTTCCATTTATTAAAATCCTCTTTGATCTCTTTCTTCAGAGTATTGTAGTTTTCATTGAATAAATGTTTTACATTCTTTGTTAGATTGATTCCTAAATATTTCAGTTTCTTGGATGCTATTGTAAAAGATATGGTTTCCTCAATTTCTCTCTCAGTGTGTTTGTTGTTCGTGTATAGGAATGCTATTGATTTTTGGGTGTTGACTTTGTATCCAGCTACTCTGCTGAATTTGTTAATTAATTCCAGGAGTTTTCTTGTGGAGTTTTTGGGGTCCTCCATGTATAGCATCATGTCATCTGCAAATAGTGATAGTTTGACTTCTTCCTTTCCTATCCTTATTCTATTTCTCTCTCTTGTCTAATTGCTCTGGCTAGTGCTTCCAGAGCTATGTTGAATAGGAGTGGTGACAGTGGACATCCTTGTCTTGTTCTTGACTTTAAAGTGAAAGCTTTCAGTTTTTGTCCGTTTAGTATGATGTTGGCTGTTGGTTTGTCAGATGGCTTTGATCAAATTGAGGCAGAGGCCATCTATTCCTATTTTTCTAGGGTTTTTAACATGAATGCATGTTAGACTTTATCGAAAGCTTTTTCCACATCTATTGAGATGATCATGTGGTTTTTGTCTTTAGCTGTATTGATACGATGTATTACATTAATTGATTTGCAAATATTCAACCATCCCTTCATTCCTGGAATAAATCCAACCTGGTCATGGTGTATAATTTTCCTTATGATTCGTTGCATTCTATTTGCTAGTATTTTGTTGAATATCTTTGCATCTATGTTCATTAGAGAGATTGGCCTATAGTTCTCTTTCTTGGTTGGGACCTTCTTTGGTTTTGCTATCAGTATAATACTTGCCTCCAGAAATGAGTTAGGGAGAGTTGCTTCCTTTTCAATTTCATTAAAGAGTTTGAGGAGTGTTGGCATTAAAACTTCTCTGAATGTTTTATAGAATTCTGCTGTGAATCCATCAGGGCCTGGGCTTTTCTTTGTTCGTAAGTTTTTAATGACATTTTCAATCTCATTAATTGATATTGGGTTGTTCAGGATTTTTGAATCTTCCTGATTCAATTTTGGTAACTCACACATTTCTAGGAATCTGTCCATTTCTTCTGAATTTTCTGTCCTATGGGAGTAAAGATTTTCAAAGTAGGTATTAATGCTCGTTTGAATTGCTGTGGGATCTGTAGTGATTTCATCCTTTTCATTCCTTATTGCATGAATTTGAGTTTTTTCCTTTCTTTTTTTGATAAGGTTGGCTAGGGGTTTATCAATTTTATTTACTCTTTCAAAAAACCAACTCTTTGATTCACTTATCTTTTGTACAGTTTTCTTTGTCTCAATTGCATTAATTTCTGCCCTGAGTTTTATAATCTCCTCCCTTCTTTGGGCTTTTGGTTTGGCTTGTTGCTCTTTTTCTAAAAGTTTGAGGTGTAGCATTAGGCTATTTATTTGCTCTCTTTCTGTTTTCTTTATATATGAGTTCATTGCTATAAATTTCCCTCTGAGGACTGCTTTCATTGCATCCCACAGATTCCGGTAGGTTGTATTTGCATTTTCATTTGTTTGTAGGTATTTTTTAATTGCTTCTTTAACTTCTTGTGTGACCCACTGGTTATTCAGGAGGTTGTTGTCTAATTTCCAAGTGTTTATGTGGTTTTTGGAGTTCTCTTTGTCATTAATTCCCAATTTCATTGCACTGTGGTCAGATAATATGCAGGGGATAACTTCAGTTCTTTTGCATTTAGGTAGATATGCTCTATGGGCTAGAATGTGGTCAATTTTAGAGAAAGACCCATGTACAGCTGAGAAAAATGTGTATTCTGATGTTGTGGGGTAGAACACTCTGTATACATCTACTAAGTCCATTTGTTCACACCTTTGGTTCAAGTCTATTATTTCTTTGCTGAGTTTTTGTCCAGCTGACCTGTCTCTTTACATCAGAGGGGTGTTTAGGTCCCCTATTACAATAGTGTTATTAATTATCTGATTTTTCATGTCTGTTAAGATTTGACTTGTAAAGTTTGGTGCTCCATTATTTGGTGCATAAATGTTTAGGATTGTTATCTCTTCCTCTTGCAGCTTTCCCCTAGCTAGCCTTCTTTATCTCTTTTGATTGTTTTTGGTTTGAAGTTTACATTGTCTGCAAACATAATAGCTATCCCTGCTTTTTTCTGGGAACCTGTTGCATGGAGAATTGTTTTCCATCCTTTAACTTTCAGTGTGTGGATTTCCTTTTGAGTAAAATGTGTTTCCTGTATACAGCATATCATTGGATTATGTTTCTTAATCCATTCTGTCAATCTGTTTCTTTTGACCAGTGAATTGAGGCCCACATTAATGGTTATAACGGTTATATGTTGGCTTATTCTTGTCATGCTATTTACTTGTTGTTGTTTTCCTACTTTTGCTCTCTGTTTACTTGCTTGTTCTGTTTGAGGGTTCCTTTCTATTGTTCTTGAGATTGCGGTCACTTTTTTCTCTGTCTAGAATATCTTTTAGTGCTTTTTGCAATGCTGGTTTGGCACTCATGAAGTTCTTCAGTTGTTGTTTGTCATGGAAATATTTTGTTTCTCCATTGAATTTGAAGGATAGTTTTGCAGGATACATCAGTCTGGGTTGGAAGCTGTTTTGTCTCAGAATCTGTAATACCTCGCTCCAAGCTCTTCTTGACTTCATAGCTTCTGTGGAGAAGTCTGCTGTGATTTGGATGGGCTTTCCTTTATAGGTGATATTTTTCTTTTCTCTAGCACTTTTAATGCTGTGTTCTTTTGCCGGATGTCTGGGATCTTGAGTATTATATGTCTGTGTGTGGTTTTATTTGGGTTATGGCTCATTGGGGTTCTATATGCCTCAATTAACTGTACTTCAGTATCTTTTACCATGCTTGGGAAATTTTCTGGTATTATTTCAGCAAATATTCTTTTTATATCATTTGTGTTGTCTCCTGCTGTTTCACTGACTCCTATTACTCGGATATGATTTCTTTTTGCCTCATCTTGCAGCTGTTGGATTGATTTTTCCTGGATCCTTGATGACTTTATGAGATCCTTTCATGTTCACTAGCTGCCATGCTGTCTTCAAGATCTGAAATTCTATCTTCTGCTTCACTGAAGCGGTTTTGCAAGCTTTCAATGGAAGTTTTCATTTCCTGGCAATATCTTTGGGCATGTTTCATTCATTGTAATTCATTCTTAAATTGCTCATGTAAGCACGACGACAGGGTGGAGCTGGGCGGTCCGCTGTGAGCATATGTGCTTTCCCACCCCCAACCATGGCAGTTTGTATACACCCCTGTATGTCATAGTATAGTCTGAGGCAGCTATATCTCTTCCCAAGGTGAGAGTCCAAGGATATAGATAAACCCAGGAGTACAGTTATAATCACAGGGAAGATGACTGATTGAGTGGTAGGGCAACAGAGATGAGGGA